>JABXNX010003526.1:0-28954 GCA_014843695.1 Archivesica marissinica | reverse complement strand
CAGTGTTGGACAGAAACAAGTACATGTGTAATGCCATCCAGTGTTAGACAGAAACAAGTACATGTGTAGTGTCCTACAGTGTTATACAGAAACAAGTACATGTGTAGTGTCCTCCAGTGTTAGACAGAAACAAGTACATGTGTAGTGTCATCCAGTGTTAGACAGAAACAAGTACATGTGTAGTGTCATCTAGTGTTTAACAGAAACAAGTACATGTGTAGTGTCCTCCAGTGTTAGACAGAAACAAGTACATATGTAGTGTCCTCCAGTGTTAGACAGAAACAAGTACATATGTAGTGTCATTCAGTGTTAGACAGAAACAAGTACATGTGTAGTGTCATCCAGTGTTATACAGAAACAAGTACATGTGTAGTGTCCTCCAGTGTTAGACAGAAACAAGTACATATGTAGTGTCATCCAGTGTTAGACAGAAACAAGTACATGTGTAGTGTCCTCCAGTGTTAGACAGAAACAAGTACATGTGTAGTGTCCTCCAGTGTTAGACAGAAACAAGTACATGTGTAGTGTCATCCAGTGTTGGACAGAAACAAGTACATGTGTAGTGTCCTCCAGTGTTAGACAGAAACAAGTACATGTGTAGTGTCATCCAGTGTTAGACAGAAACAAGTACATGTGTAGTGTCCTCCAGTGTTAGACAGAAACAAGTACATGTGTAGTGTCATCCAGTGTTAGACAGAAACAAGTACATGTGTAGTGTCCTCCAGTGTTAGACAGAAACAAGTACATGTGTAGTGTCCTCCAGTGTTAGACAGAAACAAGTACATGTGTAGTGTCATCCAGTGTTAGACAGAAACATGTACATGTGTAGTGTCATCCAGTGTTAGACAGAAACAAGTACATGTGTAGTGTCATCCAGTGTTAGACAGAAACAAGTACATGTGTAGTGTCCTCCAGTGTTAGACAGAAACATGTACATGTGTAGTGTCCTCCAGTGTTAGACAGAAACAAGTACATGTGTAGTGTCATCCAGTGTTAGACAGAAACAAGTACATGTGTAGTGTCCTCCAGTGTTAGACAGAAACAAGTACATGTGTAGTGTCCTCCAGTGTTAGACAGAAACAAGTACATGTGTAGTGTCCTCCAGTGTTTGACAGAAACAAGTACATATGTAGTGTCATTCAGTGTTAGACAGAAACAAGTACATGTGTAGTGTCATCCAGTGTTTAACAGAAACAAGTACATGTGTAGTATCATCCAGTGTTTAACAGAAACAAGTACATGTGTAGTGTCCTCCAGTGTTAGACAGAAACAAGTACATGTGTAGTGTCATTCAGTGTTGGACAGAAACAAGTACATGTGTAGTGTCCTCCAGTGTTGGACAGAAACAAGTACATGTGTAGTGTCCTCCAGTGTTGGACAGAAACAAGTACATATGTAGTGTCCTCCAGTGTTGGACAGAAACAAGTACATGTGTAGTGTCATCCAGTGTTAGACAGAAACAAGTACATGTGTAGTGTCATCTAGTGTTTAACAGAAACAAGTACATGTGTAGTGTCCTCCAGTGTTAGACAGAAACAAGTACATATGTAGTGTCCTCCAGTGTTAGACAGAAACAAGTACATATGTAGTGTCATTCAGTGTTAGACAGAAACAAGTACATGTGTAGTGTCATCCAGTGTTATACAGAAACAAGTACATGTGTAGTGTCCTCCAGTGTTAGACAGAAACAAGTACATGTGTAGTGTCCTCCAGTGTTAGACAGAAACATGTACATGTGTAGTGTCCTCCAGTGTTAGACAGAAACATGTGCATGTGTAGTGTCCTCCAGTGTTAGACAGAAACAAGTACATGTGTAGTGTCCTCCAGTGTTAGACAGAAACAAGTACATGTGTAGTGTCCTCCAGTGTTAGACAGAAACATGTACATGTGTAGTGTCATCCAGTGTTAGACAGAAACATGTACATGTGTAATGTCCTCCAGTGTTAGACAGAAACAAGTACATGTGTAGTGTCATTCAGTGTTGGACAGAAACATGTACATGTGTAGTGTCCTCCAGTGTTAGACAGAAACAAGTACATGTGTAGTGTCATCCAGTGTTAGACAGATACAAGTACATGTGTAGTGTCCTCCAGTGTTGGACAGAAACATGTACATGTGTAGTGCCATCCAGTGTTAGACAGAAACAAGTACATGTGTAGTGTCCTCCAGTGTTAGACAGAAACTAGTACATGTGTAGTGTCCTCCAGTGTTGGACAGAAACAAGTACATGTGTAGTGTCCTCCAGTGTTAGACAGAAACAAGTACATGTGTAGTGTCCTCCAGTGTTAGACAGAAACAAGTACATGTGTAGTGTCCTCCAGTGTTGGACAGAAACAAGTACATGTGTAGTGTCCTCCAGTGTTAGACAGAAACAAGTACATGTGTAGTGTCCTCCAGTGTTAGACAGAAACATGTACATGTGTAGTACCATCCAGTGTTAGACAGAAACAAGTACATGTGTAGTGTCCTCCAGTGTTAGACAGAAACAAGTACATGTGTAGTGTCATCCAGTATTGGACAGAAACAAGTACATGTGTAGTGTCCTCCAGTGTTAGACAGAAACAAGTACATGTGTAGTGTCCTCCAGTGTTAGACAGAAACATGTACATGTGTAGTGTCATCCAGTGTTAGACAGAAACAAGTACATGTGTAGTGTCATCCAGTGTTGGACAGAAACAAGTACATGTGTAGTGTCATCCAGTGTTGGACAGAAACAAGTACATGTGTAGTGTCCTCCAGTGTTAGACAGAAACAAGTACATGTGTATAGTGTCATCCAGTGTTAGACAGAAACAAGCACATGTGTAGTGTCCTCCTGTGTTAGACAGAAACAAGTACATGTGTAGTGTCATCCAGTGATAGACAGAAACAAGTACATGTGTAGTGCCATCTAGTGTTGGACAGAAACAAGTACATGTGTAGTGTCATCTAGTGTTAGACAGAAACAAGTACATGTGTAGTGTCCTCCTGTGTTAGACAGAAACAAGTACATGTGTAGTGTCATCCAGTGTTAGACAGAAACAAGTACATGTGTAGTGTCATCCAGTGTTAGACAGAAACAAGTACATATGTAGTGTCATACAGTGTTAGACAGAAACAAGTACATGTGTAGTGTCATCAGTGTTAGACAGAAACAAGTACATGTGTAGTGTCATCCAGTGTTAGACAGAAACAAGTACATGTGTAGTGTCACAGTGTTAGACAGAAACAAGTACATGTGTAGTGTCATCCAGTGTTAGACAGAAACAAGTACATGTGTAGTGTCCTCCAGTGTTAGACAGAAACAAGTACATGTGTAGTGTCATCCAGTGTTAGACAGAAACAAGTACATGTGTAGTGTCATCCAGTGTTAGACAGAAACAAGTACATGTGTAGTGTCATCCAGTGTTAGACAGAAACAAGTACATGTGTAGTGTCATCCAGTGTTAGACAGAAACAAGTACATGTGTAGTGTCATCCAGTGTTAGACAGAAACAAGTACATGTGTAGTGTCATCCAGTGTTAGACAGAAACAAGTACATGTGTAGTGTCATCCAGTGTTAGACAGAAACATGTACATGTGTAGTGTCATCCAGTGTTAGACAGAAACAAGTACATGTGTAGTGTCCTCCAGTGTTAGACAGAAACAAGTACATGTGTAGTACCATCCAGTGTTAGACAGAAACATGTACATGTGTAGTGTCCTCCAGTGTTAGACAGAAACAAGTACATGTGTAGTGTCCTCCAGTGTTGGACAGAAACATGTACATGTGTAGTGTCCTCCAGTGTTGGACAGAAACATGTAGATGTGTAGTGTCCTCCAGTGTTAGACAGAAACAAGTACATGTGTAGTGTCATCCAGTGTTAGACAGAAACAAGTACATGTGTAGTGTCCTCCTGTGTTAGACAGAAACATGTACATGTGTAGTGTCATCCAGTGTTAGACAGAAACAAGTACATGTGTAGTGTCATCCAGTGTTAGACAGAAACAAGTACATGTGTAGTGTCATCCAGTGTTAGACAGAAACAAGTACATGTGTAGTGTCATCCAGTGTTAGACAGAAACAAGTACATGTGTAGTGTCATCCAGTGTTAGACAGAAACAAGTACATGTGTAGTGTCATCCTGTGTTAGACAGAAACAAGTACATGTGTAGTGTCATCCAGTGTTAGACAGAAACAAGTACATGTGTAGTGTCATCCAGTGTTAGACAGAAACAAGTACATGTGTAGTGTCATCCAGTGTTAGACAGAAACAAGTACATGTGTAGTGTCCTACAGTGTTGGACAGAAACATGTACATGTGTAGTGTCCTCCAGTGTTGAACAGAAACAAGTACATGTGTAGTGTCATCCAGTGTTAGACAGAAACAAGTACATGTGTAGTGTCCTCCAGTGTTAGACAGAAACAAGTACATGTGTAGTGTCATCCAGTGTTAGACAGAAACAAGTACATGTGTAGTGTCATACAGTGTTAGACAGAAACAAGTACATATGTAGTGTCATACAGTGTTAGACAGAAACAAGTACATGTGTAGTGTCCTCCAGTGTTAGACAGAAACAAGTACATGTGTAGTGTCATACAGTGTTAGACAGAAACAAGTACATGTGTAGTGTCCTCCTGTGTTAGACAGAAACAAGTACATGTGTAGTGTCCTCCAGTGTTAGACAGAAACAAGTACATGTGTAGTGTCATCCAGTGTTAGACAGAAACAAGTACATGTGTAGTGCCATCCAGTGTTAGACAGAAACAAGTACATGTGTAGTGCCATCCAGTGTTAGACAGAAACAAGTACATGTGTAGTGTCATCCAGTGTTAGACAGAAACAAGTACATGTGTAGTGTCCTCCAGTGTTAGACAGAAACAAGTACATGTGTAGTGTCATACAGTGTTAGACAGAAACAAGTACATGTGTAGTGTCATCCAGTGTTAGACAGAAACAAGTACATGTGTAGTGTCATCCAGTGTTAGACAGAAACAAGTACATGTGCAGTGCCATCCAGTGTTAGACAGAAACAAGTACATGTGTAGTGTCATCCAGTGTTAGACAGAAACAAGTACATGTGTAGTGTCATACAGTGTTAGACAGAAACAAGTACATGTGTAGTGTCCTCCAGTGTTAGACAGAAACAAGTACATGTGTAGTGTCATCCAGTGTTAGACAGAAACAAGTACTTGTGTAGTGTCATCCAGTGTTAGACAGAAACAAGTACATGTGTAGTGTCATCCAGTGTTAGACAGAAACAAGTACATGTGTAGTGTCCTCCAGTGTTAGACAGAAACAAGTACATGTGTAGTGTCATCCAGTGTTAGACAGAAACAAGTACATGTGTAGTGTCATCCAGTGTTAGACAGAAACAAGTACATATGTAGTGTCATACAGTGTTAGACAGAAACAAGTACATGTGTAGTGTCATACAGTGTTATACAGAAACAAGTACATGTGTAGTGTCATCTAGTGTTAGACAGAAACAAGTACATGTGTAGTGTCATCCATTGTTAGACAGAAACAAGTACATGTGTAGTGTCATCTAGTGTTAGACAGAAACAAGTACATGTGTAGTGTCATCCAGTGTTAGACAGAAACAAGTACATGTGTAGTGTCCTCCTGTGTTAGACAGAAACAAGTACATGTGTAGTGTCATCCAGTGTTAGACAGAAACAAGTACATGTGTAGTGTCATCCAGTGTTAGACAGAAACAAGTACATGTGTAGTGTCATCCAGTGTTAGACAGAAACAAGTACATGTGTAGTGTCATCCAGTGTTAGACAGAAACAAGTACATGTGTAGTGTCATCTAGTGTTAGACAGAAACAAGTACATGTGTAGTGTCATCCAGTGTTAGACAGAAACAAGTACATGTGTAGTGTCATCCAGTAATAGACAGAAACAAGTACATGTGTAGTTTCATCCAGTATTAGACAGAAACAAGTACATGTGTAGTGTCATCTAGTGTTAGACAGAAACAAGTACATGTGTAGTGTCCTCCAGTGTTAGACAGAAACAAGTACATGTGTAGTGTCCTCCAGTGTTAGACAGAAACAAGTACATGTGTAGTGTCATCCAGTGTTAGACAGAAACAAGTACATGTGTAGTGTCCTCCAGTGTTAGACAGAAACAAGTACATATGTAGTGCCATCCAGTGTTAGACAGAAACAAGTACATGTGTAGTGTCCTCCAGTGTTAGACAGAAACAAGTACATGTGTAGTGTCATCCAGTATTAGACAGAAACAAGTACATGTGTAGTGTCATCCAGTGTTAGACAGAAACAAGTACATGTGTAGTGTCCTCCAGTGTTAGACAGAAACAAGTACATGTGTAGTGTCATCCAGTGTTAGACAGAAACAAGTACATGTGTAGTGTCCTCCAGTGTTATACAGAAACAAGTACATGTGTAGTGTCATCTAGTGTTAGACAGAAACAAGTACATGTGTAGTGTCCTCCAGTGTTATACAGAAACAAGTACATGTGTAGTGTCCTCCAGTGTTAGACAGAAACAAGTACATGTGTAGTGTCATCCAGTATTAGACAGAAACAAGTACATGTGTAGTGTCCTCCAGTGTTAGACAGACACAAGTAGATGAGTAGTGTCCTCCAGTGTTAGACAGAAACAAGTACATGTGTAGTGTCCTCCAGTGTTAGACAGAAACAAGTACATGTGTAGTGTCCTCCAGTGTTAGACAGAAACAAGTACATGTGTAGTGTCCTCCAGTGTTAGACAGAAACAAGTACATGTGTAGTGTCATCCAGTGTTATACAGAAACAAGTACATGTGTAGTGTCATCCAGTGTTAGACAGAAACAAGTACATGTGTAGTGTCCTCCAGTGTTAGACAGAAACAAGTACATGTGTAGTGTCATCCAGTGTTAGACAGAAACAAGTACATGTGTAGTGTCATCCAGTGTTAGACAGAAACAAGTACATGTGTAGTGTCCTCCAGTGTTGGACAGAAACAAGTACATGTGTAGTGTCCTCCAGTGTTAGACAGAAACAAGTACATGTGTAGTGTCCTCCAGTGTTAGACAGAAACAAGTACATGTGTAGTGTCATCCATTGTTAGACAGAAACAAGTACATGTGTAGTGTCCTCCATTGTTAGACAGACACAAGTACATGTGTAGTGTCCTCCAGTGTTAGACAGAAACAAGTACATGTGTAGTGTCCTCCATTGTTAGACAGATACAAGTACATGTGTAGTGTCATCCAGTCATCCAGTATTTATTATCGTTTTCTTGATGATTGGTCTTTATTTCCGATGTTTTGATAAAAGGAAGCGTTCGGATCTTTGCTGTTGAATTCTATTTCAAACGCTATCCCGTCAGAACGTGGAACGATGACGTCATTTACACTTACTGATTTGACCAATCGTTCTTAGATTATTAGTTACATGAGGGTTACTCTTAGTTTTCTATAAGGGTGTAGTTTATTACCGTAAGTTGACATTATGTTTTTAAGTTAATCATATTTTATTTTTACAAATAAATAAAACGTATGTCAGAATGATTTTGATAAACCTACGAATGATATGATAACAACCTGCTAATGTCTCATCTGAACTTGTTCAACAGACATTTTTAATCACAGCCGAAGTGTTTTGTGGTCAACGGACGGAAGCTTAACTTTTAGAGCAGAAGGAACGTTTCATTAAAACATGTTTTGATGAAATAGAGAAATGATACAGTGTATTCCAGAGGAATGTAGATCATTATGGAATACAACCAGTGCAGTCTATTCCAGAGGAATGTAGATCATTATGGAATACAACCAGTTCAGTGTATTCCAGGGGGATGTAGATCATTATGGAATACAACCAGTTCAGTGTATTCCAGGGGGATGTAGATCCTTATGGAATACAACCAGTTCAGTGTATTCCAGGGGGATGTAGATCATTATGGAATACAACCTGTTCAGTGTATTCCAGGGGGATGTAGATCATTATGGAATACAACCAGTGCAGTGTATTCCAGAGGAATGTAGATCATTATGGAATACAACCAGTTCAGTGTATTCCAGAGGAATGTAGATCATTATGGAATACAACCAGTTCAGTGCATTCCAGACGGATGTAGATCATTATGGAATACAACCAGTTCAGTGTATTCCATGGGGGATGTAGATCATTATGGAATACAACCAGTTCAATGTATTCCAGGGGGATGTAGATCATTATGGAATACAACCAGTTCAGTGTATTCCAGGGGGATGTAGATCCATATGGAATACAACCAGTTCAGTGTATTCCAGGGGGATGTAGATCATTATGGAATACAACCAGTTCAGTGTATTCCAGGGGGATGTAGATCATTATGGAATACAACCAGTTCAGTGTATTCCAGGGGGATGTAGATCATTATGGAATACAACCAGTTCAGTGTATTCCAGGGGGATGTAGATCATTATGGAATACAACCAGTTCAGTGTATTCCAGGGGGATGTAGATCATTATGGAATACAACCAGTTCAGTGTATTCCAGGGGGATGTAGATCATTATGGAATACAACCAGTTCAGTGTATTCCAGGGGGATGTAGATCATTATGGAATACAACCAGTTCAGTGTATTCCAGGGGGATGTAGATCATTATGGAATACAACCAGTTCAGTGTATTCCAGGGGGATGTAGATCATTATGGAATACAACCAGTGCAATATATTCCAGGGGGATGTAGATCATTATGGAATACAACCAGTGCAATGTATTCCAGAGGAATGTAGATCATTATGGAATACAACCAGAGGGATGTAGATCATTATGGAATACAACCAGTTCAGTGTTTTCCAGAGGGATGTAGATCATTATGGAATACAACCAGAGGGATGTAGATCATTATGGAATACAACCAGTTCAGTGTATTCCAGAGGGATGTAGATCATTATGGAATACAACCAGTGCAATGTATTCCAGAGGGATGTAGATCATTATGGAATACAACCAGTTCAGTGCATTCCAGGGGGATGTAGATCATTATGGTGATCATTATACTGGACTGTGTGATGTCTGCTAGGAGATCTAGTAGATAGTTGAGCCAAGACTTTGAGGCTAGTATGGTGTTATCAGAATAATTCAGGTGTTTGACGCTCTGATCTGCTTGATGGTCTATTGTATCAACCTTGGTGGGGGAATGTGTATATGAACAGATTTTCCCATTGCATCGCTTATAGTGTGGACTACAGATCCGATTAACCTAGCGTTCTCACCCCCAGTTATATACAGTGATTAACCTAGCTGAGGGCAGTTTACTAATGTTGTTAGAACTTGTTGCCCAACCCGGTTTTCTTTGCTTTGTCATGATTATGTGTCATGTAAATATCAAATAGTAAATAAAATATTATTAAACTAGATAACATAGCGGCCTTATTTAAATTAAGCAGCAACTCACATGGCAAGTACATGCGTGACATTTACATTAATAATGCCTATCTGTACCATGCATATTTGTTTCTGGGTTGTCATCATGGGGTTTGATGTCGCAAAAACAGCGTACGTCATACGACGAATATCCGGCTATTGTTGGTGGAGGAAGACACCCTCAGAAACAGCATAGGTCATATGACGAATATCCGGCTATTGTTGGTGGAGGAAGACACACTCAGAAACAGCGTTGGTCATACGACGAATCTCCGGCTATTGTTGGTGGAGGAAGACACCCTCAGAAACAGCGTAGGTCATACGACGAATATCCGGCTATTGTTGGTGGAGGAAGACACACTCAGAAACAGCGTTGGTCATACGACGAATATCCGGCTATTGTTGGTGGAGGAAGACACACTCAGAAACAGCGTAGGTCATACGACGAAACTCCGGCTATTGTTGGTGGAGGAAGACACACTCAGAAACAGCGTAGGTCATACGACGAAACTCCGGCTATTGTTGGTGGAGGAAGACACACTCAGAAACAGCGTTGGTCATATGACGAATCTCCGGCTATTGTTGGTGGAGGAAGACACCCTCAGAAACAGCGTAGGTCATACGACGAATATCCGGCTATTGTTGGTGGAGGAAGACACACTCAGAAACAGCGTTGGTCATACGACGAATATCCGGCTATTGTTGGTGGAGGAAGACACACTCAGAAACAGGGTAGGTCATACGACGAAACTCCGGCTATTGTTGGTGGAGGAAGACACACTCAGAAACAGCGTAGGTCATACGACGAAACTCCGGCTATTGTTGGTGGAGGAAGACACACTCAGAAACAGCGTAGGTCATACGACGAATATCCGGCTATTTTGGTGGAGGAAGACACACTCAGAAACAGCGTTGGTCATACGACGAATCTCCGGCTATTGTTGGTGGAGGAAGACACACTCAGAAACAGCGTAGGTCATACGACGAAACTCCGGCTATTGTTGGTGGAGGAAGACACACTCAGAAACAGCGTTGGTCATACGACGAATATCCGGCTATTGTTGGTGGAGGAAGACACACTCAGAAACAGCGTAGGTCATACGACGAATATCCGGCTATTGTTGGTGGAGGAAGACACACTCAGAAACAGCATTGGTCATACGACGAATCTCCGGCTATTGTTGGTGGAGGAAGACACACTCAGAAACAGCGTTGGTCATACGACGAATATCCGGCTATTGTTGGTGGAGGAAGACACACTCAGAAACAGCGTTGGTCAAACGATGAATATCCGGCTATTGTTGGTGGAGGAAGACACACTCAGAAACAGCGTTGGTCATACGACGAATATCCGGCTATTGTTGGTGGAGGAAGACACACTCAGAAACAGCATTGGTCATACGACGAATCTCCGGCTATTGTTGGTGGAGGAAGACACACTCAGAAACAGCGTAGGTCATACGACGAATATCCGGCTATTGTTGGTGGAGGAAGACACACTCAGAAACAGCGTTGGTCATACGACGAATATCCGGCTATTGTTGGTGGAGGAAGACACACTCAGAAACAGCGTAGGTCATACGACGAATATCCGGCTATTGTTGGTGGAGGAAGACACACTCAGAAACAGCGTTGGTCATACGACGAATATCCGGCTATTGTTGGTGGAGGAAGACACACTCAGAAACAGCGTAGGTCATACGACGAAACTCCGGCTATTGTTGGTGGAGGAAGACACACTCAGAAACAGCGTTGGTCATACGACGAATATCCGGCTATTGTTGGTGGAGGAAGACACACTCAGAAACAGCGTAGGTCATACGACGAATATCCGGCTATTGTTGGTGGAGGAAGACACACTCAGAAACAGCATTGGTCATACGACGAATCTCCGGCTATTGTTGGTGGAGGAAGACACACTCAGAAACAGCGTTGGTCATACGACGAATATCCGGCTATTGTTGGTGGAGGAAGACACACTCAGAAACAGCGTTGGTCAAACGATGAATATCCGGCTATTGTTGGTGGAGGAAGACACACTCAGAAACAGCGTTGGTCATACGACGAATATCCGGCTATTGTTGGTGGAGGAAGACACACTCAGAAACAGCATTGGTCATACGACGAATCTCCGGCTATTGTTGGTGGAGGAAGACACACTCAGAAACAGCGTAGGTCATACGACGAATATCCGGCTATTGTTGGTGGAGGAAGACACACTCAGAAACAACGTTGGTCATACGACGAATCTTCGGCTATTGTTGGTGGAGGAAGACACACTCAGAAACAGCGTTGGTCATACGACGAATATCCGGCTATTGTTGGTGGAGGAAGACACACTCAGAAACAGCGTAGGTCATACGACGAATCTCCGGCTATTGTTGGTGGAGGAAGACCCTGTGTGTTCCTCCGAGCAGTATTGCAGGCACGGACCCGGCACCCGGGTAGAACCACCGACCTGTCACAAGCCAGCTGGATAGCTTCCTCACATGAAATAATTCGACATCCTCAGTGAGATTTGAACCTAGCAGTGAGGGAAAATTATTTGAAGTTAACTACCGTAACCACTAGGCCACTCCTAGACCCCTCATACCCTGTACCAGTAATCCATTTATCACATAAATGTGCTTTTATCCGTGTAATGCATACTGCAAGGCTACCGTTTTGTTGATCTGACCTGACGTGTTGCTATTGACAAATTCGACATAATAGTTTGTGTTCATGCTATTTGTTTTAATCAATAAAATGTATATATTGAATTAAAGTATTGTGTCGATAATTTGAGTTGCTTAACTCTTTCACCGCCAATGTCGCATAAAAGCGACTTTGTAAAAAAGTAGAGAACCCGATCGGACAGAACAGAGCATGCCGTCTGATCAGGCTATATGCTGATTGCTCTTCAGACAGTGGAGCTGAAGCACCTGTCCGAATAGCAAACAACATAGATCCTGATCAGACGTAACGCCGCGGCTGATCTGGATCTATGTTGTTTGCACATGCTCTGAATTGAATCGGCGCTGAAAGAGTTAATCAGAGACTATTTACTACTGCGTACGGATGCACCTTACTGATTGCCGTGTAATAATGTTCAAAACTATACTGGCAAACATAACACTTTTTTCCCAATTTATTGTAGTTGTTACTGTTGTAAGGTGATAAACAGGATCCTACATATACATATTTTATGAAACTAATTTTGGAATTTGCAAAAATCACCACTCTTGTAAGATCCATGTATATAGTATATATATATATATATAGTGATCATACAAAGTATCGACACGTATGACAGTAATAAATCGTTAGTTGTAGTTTGGGGTGACTCTAGTCGCAGATTGTACTTCCTCGTTATTTGTAGTTTGGGGTGACTCTAGTCGTAGATTGTACTTCCTCGTTATTTGTAGTTTGGGGTGACTCTAGTCGTAGATTGTACTTCCTCGTTATTTGTAGTTTGGGGTGACTCTAGTCGTAGATTGTACTTCTTCGTTATTTGTAGTTTGGGGTGACTAGTCGCAGATTGTACTTCCTCGTTATTTGTAGTTTGGGGTGACTCTAGTCGTAGATTGTACTTCCTCGTTATTTGTAGTTTGGGGTGACTCTAGTCGTAGATTGTACTTCCTCGTTATTTGTAGTTTGGGGTGACTAGTCGTAGAATGTACTTCCTCGTTATTTGTAGTTTGGGGTGACTCTAGTCGCAGATTGTACTTCCTCGTTATTTGTAGTTTGGGGTGACTCTAGTCGTAGATTGTACTTCCTCGTTATTTGTAGTTTGGGGTGACTAGTCGTAGATTGTACTTCCTCGTTATTTGTAGTTTGGGATGACTAGTCGTAGAATGTACTTCCTCGTTATTTGTAGTTTGGGGTGACTCTAGTCGCAGATTGTACTTCCTCGTTATTTGTAGTTTGGGGTGACTAGTCGTAGATTGTACTTCCTCGTTATTTGTAGTTTGGGATGACTCTAGTCGTAGATTGTACTTCCTCGTTATTTGTAGTTTGGGGTGACTAGTCGTAGAATGTACTTCCTCGTTATTTGTAGTTTGGGATGACTAGTCGTAGAATGTACTTCCTCGTTATTTGTAGTTTGGGGTGACTAGTCGCAGATTGTACTTCCTCGTTATTTGTAGTTTGGGATGACTCTAGTCGTAGAATGTACTTCCTCGTTATTTGTAGTTTGGGGTGACTAGTCGTAGATTGTACTTCCTCGTTATTTGTAGTTTGGGGTGACTAGTCGTAGATTGTACTTCCTCGTTATTTGTAGTTTGGGGTGACTAGTCGCAGATTGTACTTCCTCGTTATTTGTAGTTTGGGATGACTCTAGTCGTAGAATGTACTTCCTCGTTATTTGTAGTTTGGGGTGACTAGTCGTAGATTGTACTTCCTCGTTATTTGTAGTTTGGGGTGACTCTAGTCACAGATTGTACTTCCTCGTTATTTGTAGTTTGGGGTGACTAGTCGTAGAATGTACTTTCTCGTTATTTGTAGTTTGGAATGACTAGTCGTAGATTGTACTTCCTCGTTATTTGTAGTTTGGGGTGACTAGTCGCAAATTGTACTTCCTCGTTATTTGTAGTTTGGGGTGACTAGTCGTAGAATGTACTTCCTCGTTATTTGTAGTTTGGGATGACTAGTCGTAGATTGTACTTCCTCGTTATTTGTAGTTTGGGATGACTAGTCGCAGATTGTACTTCCTCGTTATTTGTAGTTTGGGGTGACTAGTCGTAGATTGTACTTCCTCGTTATTTGTAGTTTGGGGTGACTAGTCGTAGAATGTATTTCCTCGTTATTTGTAGTTTGGGGTGACTAGTCGTAGAATGTACTTCCTCGTTATTTGTAGTTTGGGGTGACTCTAGTCGCAGATTGTACTTCCTCGTTATTTGTAGTTTGGGGTGACTAGTCGTAGATTGTACTTCCTCGTTATTTGTAGTTTGGGGTGACTAGTCGTAGAATGTACTTCCTCGTTATTTGTAGTTTGGGGTGACTAGTCGTAGAATGTACTTCCTCGTTATTTGTAGTTTGGGGTGACTCTAGTCGCAGATTGTACTTCCTCGTTATTTGTAGTTTGGGATGACTCTAGTCGTAGAATGTACTTCCTCGTTATTTGTAGTTTGGGGTGACTAGTCGTAGATTGTACTTCCTTGTTATTTGTAGTTTGGGGTGACTCTAGTCACAGATTGTACTTCCTCGTTATTTGTAGTTTGGGGTGACTAGTCGTAGAATGTACTTTCTCGTTATTTGTAGTTTGGAATGACTAGTCGTAGATTGTACTTCCTCGTTATTTGTAGTTTGGGGTGACTAGTCGCAGATTGTACTTCCTCGTTATTTGTAGTTTGGGGTGACTAGTCGTAGATTGTACTTCCTCGTTATTTGTAGTTTGGGGTGACTAGTCGTAGATTGTACTTCCTCGTTATTTGTAGTTTGGGGTGACTAGTCGCAGATTGTACTTCCTCGTTATTTGTAGTTTGGGGTGACTAGTCGTAGATTGTACTTCCTCGTTATTTGTAGTTTGGGGTGACTAGTCGTAGATTGTACTTCCTCGTTATTTGTAGTTTGGGTGACTAGTCGTAGAATGTACTTCCTCGTTATTTGTAGTTTGGGGTGACTCTAGTCGCAGATTGTACTTCCTCGTTATTTGTAGTTTGGGGTGACTCTAGTCGTAGAATGTACTTCCTCGTTATTTGTAGTTTGGGGTGACTAGTCGTAGATTGTACTTCCTCGTTATTTGTAGTTTGGGGTGACTAGTCGCAGATTGTACTTCCTCGTTATTTGTAGTTTGGGGTGACTAGTCGTAGATTGTACTTCCTCGTTATTTGTAGTTTGGGGTGACTAGTCGTAGATTGTACTTCCTCGTTATTTGTAGTTTGGGGTGACTAGTCGTAGAATGTACTTCCTCGTTATTTGTAGTTTGGGGTGACTCTAGTCGTAGATTGTACTTCCTCGTTATTTGTAGTTTGGGGTGACTAGTCGCAGATTGTACTTCCTCGTTATTTGTAGTTTGGGGTGACTCTAGTCGTAGATTGTACTTCCTCGTTATTTGTAGTTTGGGGTGACTAGTCGTAGATTGTACTTCCTCGTTATTTGTAGTTTGGGGTGACTAGTCGCAGATTGTACTTCCTCGTTATTTGTAGTTTGGGGTGACTAGTCGTAGATTGTACTTCCTCGTTATTTGTAGTTTGGGATGACTAGTCGTAGAATGTACTTCCTCGTTATTTGTAGTTTGGGGTGACTCTAGTCGCAGATTGTACTTCCTCGTTATTTGTAGTTTGGGGTGACTAGTCGCAGATTGTACTTCCTCGTTATTTGTAGTTTGGGGTGACTCTAGTCGTAGATTGTACTTCCTCGTTATTTGTAGTTTGGGGTGACTAGTCGTAGATTGTACTTCCTCGTTATTTGTAGTTTGGGGTGACTAGTCGCAGATTGTACTTCCTCGTTATTTGTAGTTTGGGGTGACTAGTCGTAGATTGTACTTCCTCGTTATTTGTAGTTTGGGATGACTAGTCGTAGATTGTACTTCCTCGTTATTTGTAGTTTGGGGTGACTAGTCGCAGATTGTACTTCCTCGTTATTTGTAGTTTGGGGTGACTAGTCGCAGATTGTACTTCCTCGTTATTTGTAGTTTGGGTGACTAGTCGTAGATTGTACTTCCTCGTTATTTGTAGTTTGGGGTGACTAGTCGTAGATTGTACTTCCTCGTTATTTGTAGTTTGGGGTGACTAGTCGTAGATTGTACTTCCTCGTTATTTGTAGTTTGGGGTGACTAGTCGTAGAATGTACTTCCTCGTTATTTGTAGTTTGGGGTGACTCTAGTCGCAGATTGTACTTCCTCGTTATTTGTAGTTTGGGATGACTCTAGTCGTAGATTGTACTTCCTCGTTATTTGTAGTTTGGGGTGACTAGTCGTAGATTGTACTTCCTCGTTATTTGTAGTTTGGGGTGACTCTAGTCGCAGATTGTACTTCCTCGTTATTTGTAGTTTGGGGTGACTAGTCGTAGATTGTACTTCCTCGTTATTTGTAGTTTGGGGTGACTCTAGTCGTAGATTGTACTTCCTCGTTATTTGTAGTTTGGGGTGACTAGTCGTAGATTGTACTTCCTCGTTATTTGTAGTTTGGGGTGACTCTAGTCGTAGATTGTACTTCCTCGTTATTTGTAGTTTGGGGTGACTAGTCGCAGATTGTACTTCCTCGTTATTTGTAGTTTGGGGTGACTCTAGTCGTAGATTGTACTTCCTCGTTATTTGTAGTTTGGGGTGACTCTAGTCGTAGATTGTACTTCCTCGTTATTTGTAGTTTGGGGTGACTCTAGTCGTAGATTGTACTTCCTCGTTATTTGTAGTTTGGGTGACTAGTCGTAGATTGTACTTCCTCGTTATTTGTAGTTTGGGGTGACTAGTCGTAGATTGTACTTCCTCGTTATTTGTAGTTTGGGGTGACTAGTCGTAGATTGTACTTCCTCGTTATTTGTAGTTTGGGGTGACTAGTCGTAGATTGTACTTCCTCGTTATTTGTAGTTTGGGGTGACTAGTCGTAGATTGTACTTCCTCGTTATTTGTAGTTTGGGGTGACTAGTCGTAGATTGTACTTCCTCGTTATTTGTAGTTTGGGGTGACTCTAGTCGCAGATGTACTTCCTCGTTATTTGTAGTTTGGGGTGACTCTCGTAGATGTACTTCCTCGTTATTTGTAGTTTGGGATGACTAGTCGTAGATTGTACTTCCTCGTTATTTGTAGTTTGGGGTGACTAGTCGCAGATTGTACTTCCTCGTTATTTGTAGTTTGGGGTGACTAGTCGTAGAATGTACTTCCTCGTTATTTGTAGTTTGGGATGACTAGTCGTAGATTGTACTTCCTCGTTATTTGTAGTTTGGGGTGACTAGTCGTAGATTGTACTTCCTCGTTATTTGTAGTTTGGGGTGACTAGTCGTAGAATGTACTTCCTCGTTATTTGTAGTTTGGGGTGACTCTAGTCGCAGATTGTACTTCCTCGTTATTTGTAGTTTGGGATGACTCTAGTCGTAGAATGTACTTCCTCGTTATTTGTAGTTTGGGGTGACTAGTCGTAGATTGTACTTCCTTGTTATTTGTAGTTTGGGGTGACTCTAGTCACAGATTGTACTTCCTCGTTATTTGTAGTTTGGGGTGACTAGTCGTAGAATGTACTTCCTCGTTATTTGTAGTTTGGGATGACTAGTCGTAGATTGTACTTCCTCGTTATTTGTAGTTTGGGGTGACTAGTCGCAGATTGTACTTCCTCGTTATTTGTAGTTTGGGGTGACTAGTCGTAGAATGTACTTCCTCGTTATTTGTAGTTTGGGGTGACTAGTCGTAGATTGTACTTCCTCGTTATTTGTAGTTTGGGGTGACTAGTCGCAGATTGTACTTCCTCGTTATTTGTAGTTTGGGTGACTAGTCGTAGATTGTACTTCCTCGTTATTTGTAGTTTGGGGTGACTAGTCGTAGATTGTACTTCCTCGTTATTTGTAGTTGGGGACTAGTCGTAGATTGTACTTCCTCGTTATTTGTAGTTTGGGGTGACTAGTCGTAGATTGTACTTCCTCGTTATTTGTAGTTTGGGGTGACTAGTCGTAGAATGTACTTCCTCGTTATTTGTAGTTTGGGGTGACCTAGTCGCAGATTGTACTTCCTCGTTATTTGTAGTTTGGGATGACCTAGTCGTAGAATGTACTTCCTCGTTATTTGTAGTTTGGGGTGACTAGTCGTAGATGTACTTCCTCGTTATTTGTAGTTTGGGTGACTCTAGTAGATTGTACTTCCTCGTTATTTGTAGTTTGGGGTGACTAGTCGTAGATTGTACTTCCTCGTTATTTGTAGTTTGGGGTGACTAGTCGTAGATTGTACTTCCTCGTTATTTGTAGTTTGGGGTGACTAGTCGCAGATTGTACTTCCTCGTTATTTGTAGTTTGGGGTGACTAGTCGTAGATTGTACTTCCTCGTTATTTGTAGTTTGGGGTGACTAGTCGCAGATTGTACTTCCTCGTTATTTGTAGTTTGGGGTGACTAGTCGTAGATTGTACTTCCTCGTTATTTGTAGTTTGGGGTGACTAGTCGCAGATTGTACTTCCTCGTTATTTGTAGTTTGGGGTGACTCTAGTCGCAGATTGTACTTCCTCGTTATTTGTAGTTTGGGATGACTAGTCGTAGATTGTACTTCCTCGTTATTTGTAGTTTGGGATGACCTAGTCGTAGAATGTACTTCCTCGTTATTTGTAGTTTGGGGTGACTAGTCGTAGATTGTACTTCCTCGTTATTTGTAGTTTGGGGTGACTCTAGTCGCAGATTGTACTTCCTCGTTATTTGTAGTTTGGGGTGACTAGTCGTAGAATGTACTTCCTCGTTATTTGTAGTTTGGGGTGACTAGTCGCAGATTGTACTTCCTCGTTATTTGTAGTTTGGGGTGACTCTAGTCGCAGATTGTACTTCCTCGTTATTTGTAGTTTGGGATGACTTAGTCGTAGAATGTACTTCCTCGTTATTTGTAGTTTGGGGTGACTAGTCGTAGATTGTACTTCCTTGTTATTTGTAGTTTGGGGTGACTCTAGTCACAGATTGTACTTCCTCGTTATTTGTAGTTTGGGATGACTAGTCGTAGAATGTACTTCCTCGTTATTTGTAGTTTGGGATGACTAGTCGTAGATTGTACTTCCTCGTTATTTGTAGTTTGGGATGACTAGTCGTAGATTGTACTTCCTCGTTATTTGTAGTTTGGGGTGACTAGTCGTAGATTGTACTTCCTCGTTATTTGTAGTTTGGGGTGACTAGTCGTAGATTGTACTTCCTCGTTATTTGTAGTTTGGGGTGACTAGTCGTAGAATGTACTTCCTCGTTATTTGTAGTTTGGGGTGACTAGTCGTAGATTGTACTTCCTCGTTATTTGTAGTTTGGGGTGACTAGTCGCAGATTGTAATTCCTCGTTATTTGTAGTTTGGGATGACTAGTCGTAGAATGTACTTCCTCGTTATTTGTAGTTTGGGCTGACTAGTCGTAGAATGTACTTCCTCGTTATTTGTAGTTTGGGGTGACTAGTCGTAGAATGTACTTCCTCGTTATTTGTAGTTTGGGGTGACTAGTCGTAGATTGTACTTCCTCGTTATTTGTAGTTTGGGGTGACTAGTCGCAAATTGTACTTCCTCGTTATTTGTAGTTTGGGGTGACTAGTCGTAGAATGTACTTCCTCGTTATTTGTAGTTTGGGATGACTAGTCGTAGATTGTACTTCCTTGTTATTTGTAGTTTGGGGTGACTCTAGTCACATATTGTACTTCCTCGTTATTTGTAGTTTGGGGTGACTAGTCGTAGAATGTACTTTCTCGTTATTTGTAGTTTGGAATGACTAGTCGTAGATTGTACTTCCTCGTTATTTGTAGTTTGGGGTGACTAGTCGCAGATTGTACTTCCTCGTTATTTTAGTTTGGGATGACTAGTCGTAGAATGTACTTCCTCGTTATTTGTAGTTTGGGGTGACTAGTCGCAGATTGTACTTCCTCGTTATTTGTAGTTTGGGGTGACTCTAGTCGTAGATTGTACTTCCTCGTTATTTGTAGTTTGGGGTGACTCTAGTCGCAGATTGTACTTCCTCGTTATTTGTAGTTTGGGGTGACTCTAGTCGCAGATTGTACTTCCTCGTTATTTGTAGTTTGGGATGACTCTAGTCGTAGATTGTACTTCCTCGTTATTTGTAGTTTGGGATGACTCTAGTCGTAGAATGTACTTCCTCGTTATTTGTAGTTTGGGGTGACTAGTCGTAGATTGTACTTCCTTGTTATTTGTAGTTTGGGGTGACTCTAGTCACAGATTGTACTTCCTCGTTATTTGTAGTTTGGGGTGACTAGTCGTAGAATGTACTTTCTCGTTATTTGTAGTTTGGGGTGACTAGTCGCAGATTGTACTTCCTCGTTATTTGTAGTTTGGGGTGACTCTAGTCGCAGATTGTACTTCCTCGTTATTTGTAGTTTGGGATGACTCTAGTCGTAGAATGTACTTCCTCGTTATTTGTAGTTTGGGGTGACTAGTCGTAGATTGTACTTCCTTGTTATTTGTAGTTTGGGGTGACTCTAGTCACAGATTGTACTTCCTCGTTATTTGTAGTTTGGGGTGACTAGTCGTAGAATGTACTTTCTCGTTATTTGTAGTTTGGAATGACTAGTCGTAGATTGTACTTCCTCGTTATTTGTAGTTTGGGGTGACTAGTCGCAGATTGTACTTCCTTGTTATTTTAGTTTGGGATGACTAGTCGTAGAATGTACTTCCTCGTTATTTGTAGTTTGGGGTGACTAGTCGCAGATTGTACTTCCTCGTTATTTGTAGTTTGGGGTGACTCTAGTCGTAGATTGTACCTCCTCGTTATTTGTAGTTTGGGGTGACTCTAGTCGCAGATTGTACTTCCTCGTTATTTGTAGTTTGGGGTGACTCTAGTCGCAGATTGTACTTCCTCGTTATTTGTAGTTTGGGATGACTCTAGTCGTAGAATGTACTTCCTCGTTATTTGTAGTTTGGGGTGACTCTAGTCGCAGATTGTACTTCCTCGTTATTTGTAGTTTGGGGTGACTAGTCGTAGAATGTATTTCCTCGTTATTTGTAGTTTGGGGTGACTATTCGTAGAATGTACTTCCTCGTTATTTGTAGTTTGGGGTGACTAGTCGTAGAATGTACTTTCTCGTTATTTGTAGTTTGGAATGACTTGTCGTAGATTGTACTTCCTCGTTATTTGTAGTTTGGGGTGACTATTCGCAGATTGTACTTCCTCGTTATTTGTTGTTTGGGGTGACTAGTCGCAAATTGTACTTCCTCGTTATTTGTAGTTTGGGGTGACTAGTTGTAGAATGTACTTCCTCGTTATTTGTAGTTTGGGATGACTAGTCGTAGATTGTACTTCCTCGTTATTTGTAGTTTGGGATGACTAGTCGCAGATTGTACTTCCTCGTTATTTGTAGTTTGGAGTGACTAGTCGTAGATTGTACTTCCTCGTTATTTGTAGTTTGGGGTGACTAGTCGTAGAATGTACTTCCTCGTTATTTGTAGTTTGGGGTGACTCTAGTCGCAGATTGTACTTCCTCGTTATTTGTAGTTTGGGATGACTCTAGCCGTAGAATGTACTTCCTCGTTATTTGTAGTTTGGGGTGACTAGTCCTAGAATGTACTTCCTCGTTATTTGTAGTTTGGGGTGACTCTAGTCGCAGATTGTACTTCCTCGTTATTTATAGTTTGGGGTGACTAGTCGTAGATTGTACTTCCTTGTTATTTGTAGTTTGGGGTGACTCTAGTCACAGATTGTACTTCCTCGTTATTTTTAGTTTGGGGTGACTAGTCGTAGAATGTACTTTCTCGTTATTTGTAGTTTGGAATGACTAGTCGTAGATTGTACTTCCTCGTTATTTGTAGTTTGGGGTGACTAGTCGCAGATTGTACTTCCTCGTTATTTGTAGTTTGGGATGACTAGTCGTAGAAAGTACTTCCTCGTTATTTGTAGTTTGGGGTGACTAGTCGCAGATTGTACTTCCTCGTTATTTGTAGTTTGGGGTGACTCTAGTCGTAGATTGTACTTCCTCGTTATTTGTAGTTTGGGGTGACTCTAGTCGCAGATTGTACTTCCTCGTTATTTGTAGTTTGGGATGACTCTAGTCGTAGATTGTACTTCCTCGTTATTTGTAGTTTGGGATGACTCTAGTCGTAGAATGTACTTCCTCGTTATTTGTAGTTTGGGGTGACTAGTCGTAGATTGTACTTCCTCGTTATTTGTAGTTTGGGGTGACTCTAGTCGCAGATTGTACTTCCTCGTTATTTGTAGTTTGGGGTGACTAGTCGTAGATTGTACTTCCTCGTTATTTGTAGTTTGTGGTGACTCTAGTAGCAGATTGTACTTCCTCGTTATTTGTAGTTTGGGGTGACTCTAGTCACAGATTGTACTTCCTCGTTATTTGTAGTTTGGGGTGACTAGTCGTAGAATGTACTTTCTCGTTATTTGTAGTTTGGGGTGATTCTAGTCGCAGATTGTACTTCCTCGTTATTTGTAGTTTGGGGTGACTAGTTGTAGATTGTACTTCCTCGTTATTTGTAGTTTGGGGTGACTAGTTGCAAATTGTACTTCCTCGTTATTTGTAGTTTGGGATGACTCTAGTCGTAGAATGTACTTCCTCATTATTTGTAGTTTGGGGTGACTCTAGTCGCAGATTGTACTTCCTCATTATTTGTAGTTTGGGGTGAATCTAGTCGTAGATTGTACTTCCTCGTTATTTGTAGTGTGGGATGACTAGTCGTAGATTGTACTTCCTCGTTATTTGTAGTTTGGGATGACTAGTCGTAGAATGTACTTCCTCGTTATTTGTAGTTTGGGGTGACTCTAGTCGCAGATTGTACTTCCTCGTTATTTGTAGTTTGGGGTGACTAGTTGTAGATTGTACTTCCTCGTTATTTGTAGTTTGGGGTGACTAGTTGCAAATTGTACTTCCTCGTTATTTGTAGTTTGGGATGACTCTAGTCGTAGAATGTACTTCCTCATTATTTGTAGTTTGGGGTGACTCTAGTCGCAGATTGTACTTCCTCATTATTTGTAGTTTGGGGTGACTCTAGTCGTAGATTGTACTTCCTCGTTATTTGTAGCGTGGGATGACTAGTCCTAGATTGTACTTCCTCGTTATTTGTAGTTTGGGATGACTAGTCGTAGAATGTACTTCCTCGTTATTTGTAGTTTGGGGTGACTCTATTCGCAGATTGTACTTCCTCGTTATTTGTAGTTTGGGGTGACTAGTCGCAGATTGTACTTCCTCGTTATTTGTAGTTTGGGGTGACTCTAGTCGCAGATTGTACTTCTTCGTTATTTGTAGTTTGGGGTGACTAGTCATAGATTGTACTTCCTCGTTATTTGTAGTTTGGGGTGACTAGTTGCAAATTGTACTTCCTCGTTATTTGTAGTTTGGGGTGACTAGTCGCAGATTGTACTTCCTCGTTATTTGTAGTTTGGGGTGACTAGTCGTAGATTGTACTTCCTCGTTATTTGTAGTTTGGGGTGACTAGTCGTAGAATGTATTTCCTCGTTATTTGTAGTTTGGGGTGACTAGTCGTAGATTGTACTTCCTCGTTATTTGTAGTTTGGGGTGACTCTAGTCGCAGATTGTACTTCCTCGTTATTTGTAGTTTGGGATGACTAGTCGTAGAATGTACTTCCTCGTTATTTGTAGTTTGGGGTGACTAGTCGTAGATTGTACTTCCTCGTTATTTGTAGTTTGGGGTGACTAGTCGCAGATTGTACTTCCTCGTTATTTGTAGTTTGGGGTGACTAGTCGTAGATTGTACTTCCTCGTTATTTGTAGTTTGGGGTGACTAGTCGTAGAATGTACTTCCTCGTTATTTGTAGTTTGGGGTGACTAGTCGTAGAATGTACTTCCTCGTTATTTGTAGTTTGGGGTGACTCTAGTCGCAGATTGTACTTCCTCGTTATTTGTAGTTTGGGATGACTCTAGTCGTAGAATGTACTTCCTCGTTATTTGTAGTTTGGGGTGACTAGTCGTAGATTGTACTTCCTTGTTATTTGTAGTTTGGGGTGACTCTAGTCACAGATTGTACTTCCTCGTTATTTGTAGTTTGGGGTGACTAGTCGTAGAATGTACTTTCTCGTTATTTGTAGTTTGGAATGACTAGTCGTAGATTGTACTTCCTCGTTATTTGTAGTTTGGGGTGACTAGTCGCAGATTGTACTTCCTCGTTATTTTAGTTTGGGATGACTAGTCGTAGAATGTACTTCCTCGTTATTTGTAGTTTGGGGTGACTAGTCGCAGATTGTACTTCCTCGTTATTTGTAGTTTGGGGTGACTCTAGTCGTAGATTGTACTTCCTCGTTATTTGTAGTTTGGGGTGACTCTAGTCGCAGATTGTACTTCCTCGTTATTTGTAGTTTGGGGTGACTCTAGTCGCAGATTGTACTTCCTCGTTATTTGTAGTTTGGGATGACTCTAGTCGTAGATTGTACTTCCTCGTTATTTGTAGTTTGGGATGACTCTAGTCGTAGAATGTACTTCCTCGTTATTTGTAGTTTGGGGTGACTAGTCGTAGATTGTACTTCCTTGTTATTTGTAGTTTGGGGTGACTCTAGTCACAGATTGTACTTCCTCGTTATTTGTAGTTTGGGGTGACTAGTCGTAGAATGTACTTTCTCGTTATTTGTAGTTTGGGATGACTAGTCGTAGATTGTACTTCCTCGTTATTTGTAGTTTGGGGTGACTAGTCGCAGATTGTACTTCCTCGTTATTTGTAGTTTGGGATGACTAGTCGTAGAATGTACTTCCTCGTTATTTGTAGTTTGGGGTGACTAGTCGTAGATTGTACTTCCTCGTTATTTGTAGTTTGGGGTGACTCTAGTCGCAGATTGTACTTCCTCGTTATTTGTAGTTTGGGATGACCTAGTCGTAGAATGTACTTCCTCGTTATTTGTAGTTTGGGATGACTAGTCGTAGATTGTACTTCCTCGTTATTTGTAGTTTGGGATGACTAGTCGTAGATTGTACTTCCTCGTTATTTGTAGTTTGGGGTGACTAGTCGTAGATTGTACTTCCTCGTTATTTGTAGTTTGGGGTGACTAGTCGTAGATTGTACTTCCTCGTTATTTGTAGTTTGGGGTGACTAGTCGTAGAATGTACTTCCTCGTTATTTGTAGTTTGGGGTGACTAGTCGTAGATTGTACTTCCTCGTTATTTGTAGTTTGGGGTGACTAGTCGCAGATTGTACTTCCTCGTTATTTGTAGTTTGGGATGACTAGTCGTAGAATGTACTTCCTCGTTATTTGTAGTTTGGGGTGACTAGTCGTAGAATGTACTTCCTCGTTATTTGTAGTTTGGGGTGACTAGTCGTAGATTGTACTTCCTCGTTATTTGTAGTTTGGGGTGACTAGTCGCAGATTGTACTTCCTCGTTATTTGTAGTTTGGGGTGACTAGTCGTAGAATGTACTTCCTCGTTATTTGTAGTTTGGGATGACTAGTCGTAGAATGTACTTCCTCGTTATTTTTAGTTTGGGATGACTAGTCGTAGATTGTACTTCCTCGTTATTTTAATTTGGGATGACTAGTCGTAAATTGTACTTCCTCGTTATTTGTAGTTTGGGATGACTAGTCGTAGAATGTACTTCCTCGTTATTTGTAGTTTGGGGTGACTAGTCGCAAATTGTACTTCCTCGTTATTTGTAGTTTGGGGTGACTAGTCGTAGAATGTACTTCCTCGTTATTTGTAATTTGGGATGACTAGTCGTAGATTGTACTTCCTCGTTATTTGTAGTTTGGGATGACTAGTCGTAGAATGTACTTCCTCATTATTTGTAGTTTGGGATGACTAGTCGCAGATTGTACTTCCTCGTTATTTGTAGTTTGGGGTGACTAGTCGTATATTGTACTTCCTCGTTATTTGTAGTTTGGGATGACTAGTCGTAGAATGTACTTCCTCGTTATTTGTAGTTTGGGGTGACTAGTCGCAGATTGTACTTCCTCGTTATTTGTAGTTTGGGGTGACTAGTCGTAGAATGTACTTCCTCGTTATTTGTAATTTGGGATGACTAGTCGTAGATTGTACTTCCTCGTTATTTGTAGTTTGGGATGACTAGTCGTAGAATGTACTTCCTCATTATTTGTAGTTTGGGATGACTAGTCGCAGATTGTACTTCCTCGTTATTTGTAGTTTGGGGTGACTAGTCGTAGATTGTACTTCCTCGTTATTTGTAGTTTGGGATGACTAGTCGTAGAATGTACTTCCTCGTTATTTGTAGTTTGGGGTGACTAGTCGCAGATTGTACTTCCTCGTTATTTGTAGTTTGGGGTGACTAGTCGTAGATGTACTTCCTCGTTATTTATTGGGGTGACTAGTCGTAGATTGTACTTCCTCGTTATTTGTAGTTTGGGGTGACTAGTCGTAGAATTGTACTTCCTCGTTATTTGTAGTTTGGGTGACTAGTCGTAGAATGTACTTCCTCGTTATTTGTAGTTTGGGTGACTAGTCGTAGATTGTACTTCCTCGTTATTTGTAGTTTGGGGTGACTAGTCGTAGATTGTACTTCCTCGTTATTTGTAGTTTGGGGTGACTAGTCGTAGATTGTACTTCCTCGTTATTTGTAGTTTGGGGTGACTAGTCGCAAATGTACTTCCTCGTTATTTGTAGTTTGGGGTGACTGTCGTAGATTGTACTTCCTCGTTATTTGTAGTTTGGGGTGACTCTAGTCGTAGATTGTACTTCCTCGTTATTTGTAGTTTGGGGTGACTAGTCGTAGATTGTACTTCCTCGTTATTTGTAGTTTGGGGTGACTAGTCGCAGATTGTACTTCCTCGTTATTTGTAGTTTGGGGTGACTAGTCGCAGATTGTACTTCCTCGTTATTTGTAGTTTGGGGTGACTAGTCGTAGAATGTACTTTCTCGTTATTTGTAGTTTGGAATGACTAGTCGTAGATTGTACTTCCTCGTTATTTGTAGTTTGGGGTGACTAGTCGCAGATTGTATTTCCTCGTTATTTGTAGTTTGGGGTGACTAGTCGTAGATTGTACTTCCTCGTTATTTGTTGTTTGGGGTGACTAGTCGCAAATTGTACTTCCTCGTTATTTGTAGTTTGGGATGACTAGTCGTAGATTGTACTTCCTCGTTATTTGTAGTTTGGGATGACTAGTCGCAGATTGTACTTCCTCGTTATTTGTAGTTTGGGGTGACTAGTCGTAGATTGTACTTCCTCGTTATTTGTAGTTTGGGGTGACTAGTCGTAGAATGTACTTCCTCGTTATTTGTAGTTTGGGGTGACTCTAGTCGCAGATTGTACTTCCTCGTTATTTGTAGTTTGGGATGACTCTAGTCGTAGAATGTACTTCCTCGTTATTTGTAGTTTGGGGTGACTAGTCGTAGATTGTACTTCCTTGTTATTTGTAGTTTGGGGTGACTCTAGTCACAGATTGTACTTCCTCGTTATTTGTAGTTTGGGGTGACTAGTCGTAGAATGTACTTTCTCGTTATTTGTAGTTTGGAATGACTAGTCGTAGATTGTACTTCCTCGTTATTTGTAGTTTGGGGTGACTAGTCGCAGATTGTACTTCCTCGTTATTTGTAGTTTGGGATGACTAGTCGTAGAAAGTACTTCCTCGTTATTTCTAGTTTGGGGTGACTAGTCGCAGGTTGTACTTCCTCGTTATTTGTAGTTTGGGGTGACTCTAGTCGTAGATTGTACTTCCTCGTTATTTGTAGTTTGGGGTGACTAGTCGTATATTGTACTTCCTCGTTATTTGTAGTTTGGGGTGACTAGTTGCAAATTGTACTTCCTCGTTATTTGTAGTTTGGGGTGACTAGTCGTAGAATGTACTTCCTCGTTATTTGTAGTGTGGGATGACTAGTCGTAGATTGTACTTCCTCGTTATTTGTAGTTTGGGATGACTAGTCGTAGAATGTACTTCCTCGTTATTTGTAGTTTGGGGTGACTCTAGTCGAGATTTATCCTCGTTATTTGTAGTTGGGTGACTAGTCGAGATGTACTTCCTCGTTATTTGTAGTTTGGGGTGACTCTAGTCGCAGATTGTACTTCCTCGTTATTTGTAGTTTGGGGTGACTAGTCGCAGATTGTACTTCCTCGTTATTTGTAGTTTGGGGTGACTCTAGTCGCAGATTACTTCCTCGTTATTTGTAGTTTGGGGTGACTCTAGTCGTAGATTGTACTTCCTCGTTATTTGTAGTTTGGGGTGACTAGTCATAGATTGTACTTCCTCGTTATTTGTAGTTTGGGGTGACTAGTTGCAAATTGTACTTCCTCGTTATTTGTAGTTTGGGGTGACTAGTCGCAGATTGTACTTCCTCGTTATTTGTAGTTTGGGGTGACTAGTCGTAGAATGTACTTTCTCGTTATTTGTAGTTTGGAATGACTAGTCGTAGATTGTACTTCCTCGTTATTTGTAGTTTGGGGTGACTAGTCGCAGATTGTACTTCCTCGTTATTTGTAGTTTGGGGTGACTAGTCGTAGATTGTACTTCCTCGTTATTTGTAGTTTGGGGTGACTAGTCGCAAATTGTACTTCCTCGTTATTTGTAGTTTGGGATGACTAGTCGTAGATTGTACTTCCTCGTTATTTGTAGTTTGGGATGACTAGTCGCAGATTGTACTTCCTCGTTATTTGTAGTTTGGGGTGACTAGTCGTAGATTGTACTTCCTCGTTATTTGTAGTTTGGGGTGACTAGTCGTAGAATGTACTTCCTCGTTATTTGTAGTTTGGGGTGACTCTAGTCGCAGATTGTACTTCCTCGTTATTTGTAGTTTGGGATGACTCTAGTCGTAGAATGTACTTCCTCGTTATTTGTAGTTTGGGGTGACTAGTCGTAGATTGTACTTCCTTGTTATTTGTAGTTTGGGGTGACTCTAGTCACAGATTGTACTTCCTCGTTATTTGTAGTTTGGGGTGACTAGTCGTAGAATGTACTTTCTCGTTATTTGTAGTTTGGAATGACTAGTCGTAGATTGTACTTCCTCGTTATTTGTAGTTTGGGGTGACTAGTCGCAGATTGTACTTCCTCGTTATTTGTAGTTTGGGATGACTAGTCGTAGAAAGTACTTCCTCGTTATTTGTAGTTTGGGGTGACTAGTCGCAGATTGTACTTCCTCGTTATTTGTAGTTT
>JABXNX010000230.1:0-24483 GCA_014843695.1 Archivesica marissinica | reverse complement strand
ACGTATTATTGAATGCTAGATTGCTACACGAGTTACAGTACCCTCTCTGTACGTATTATTGAATGCTAGATTACTACACGAGTTACAGTACCCTCTCTGTACGTATTATTGATTGCTAGATTACTACACGAGTTACAGTATCCTCTCTGTACGTATTATTGAATGCTAGATTACTACACGAGTTACAGTACCCTCTCTGTACGTATTATTGAATGCTAGATTACTACACGAGTTACAGTACCCTCTCTGTACGTATTATTGAATGCTAGATTGCTACACGGGTTACAGTACCCCCTCTATACGTATTATTGAATGCTAGATTGCTACACGAGTTACAGTACCCTCTCTATACGTATTATTGAATGCTAGATTGCTACACGAGTTACAGTACCCTCTCTGTACGTATTATTGAATGCTAGATTACTACACGGGTTACAGTACCCACTCATACGTATTATTGAATGCTAGATTACTACACGAGTTACAGTACCCTCTCTGTACGTATTATTGAATGCTAGATTGCTACACGGGTTACAGTACCCTCTCTGTACGTATTATTGAATGCTAGATTACTACACGTGTTACAGTACCCCCTCTGTACGTATTATTGAATGCTAGATTACTACACGAGTTACAGTACCCTCTCTGTATGTATTATTGATTGCTAGATTACTACACGAGTTACAGTATCCTCTCTGTACGTATTATTGAATGCTAGATTGCTACACGAGTTACAGTACCCCCTCCATACGTGTTATTGAATGCTAGATTGCTACACGAGTTACAGTACCCTCTCTGTACGTATTATTGATTGCTAGAATACTACACGAGTTACAGTATCCTCTCTGTACGTATCATTGAATGCTAGATTGCTACACGGGTTACAGTACCCCCTCCATACGTATTATTGAATGCTAGATTGCTACACGAGTTACAGTACTCCCTCCATACGTATTATTGAATGCTATATTGCTACACTAGTTAAGTAGCCCCTCCATACGTGTTATTGAATGTTAGATTGCTACACGGTTACAGTACCCTCTCTGTACGTATTATTGAATGCTAGATTACTACACGGGTTACAGTACCCTCTCTGTACGTATTATTGAATGCTAAATTACTACACGAGTTACAGTACCCTCTCAGTACGTATTATTGAATGCTAGATTGCTACACGGGTTACAGTACCTCATCCATACGTATTATTGAATGCTAGATTGCTACACGGGTTACAGTACCCTCTCTGTACGTAATATTGAATGCTAGATTACTACACGGGTTACAGTACCCTCTCTGTACGTAACATTGAATGCTAAATTACTACACGGGTTACAGTACCCTCTCTGTACGTATTATTGAATGCTAAATTACTACAGGAGTTACAGTACCCTCTCTGTACGTATTATTGAATGCTAGATTACTACACGGGTTACAGTACCCTCTCTGTACGTAACATTGAATGCTAAATTACTACACGGGTTACAGTACCCTCTCTGTACGTATTATTGAATGCTAAATTACTACACGAGTTACAGTACCCTCTCAGTACGTATTATTGAATGCTAGATTACTACACGAGTTACAGTACCCCCTCTGTACGTTTATTGAATGCTAGATTGCTACACGAGTTACAGTACCCTCTCTGTACGTATTATTGAATGCTAGATTGCTACACGAGTTACAGTACCCTCTCTGTACGTATTATTGAATGCTAGATTACTACACGGGTTACAGTACCCCCTCCATACGTATTATTGAATGCTAGATTGCTACACGGGTTACAGTACCCCCTCTGTACGTATTATTGAATGCTAGATTGCTACACGGGTTACAGTACCCTCTCTGTACGTATTATTGAATCTAGTTGCTACATAGATTGCTACACGGGTTACAGTACCCCCTCTGTACGTATTATTGAATGCTAGATTGCTACACGAGTTACAGTACCCCCTCTGTACGTATTATTGAATGCTAGATTGCTACACAGGTTACAGTACCCCCTCCATACGTATTATTGAATGCTAGATTACTACACGTGTTACAGTACCCCCTCCATACGTATTATTGAATGCTAGATTACTACACGAGTTACAGTACCCCCTCCATACGTATTATTGAATGCTAGATTGCTACACGAGTTACAGTACCCCCTCCATACGTATTATTGAATGCTATATTGCTACACGTGTTACAGTACCCCCTCTGTGCGTGTTATTGAATGCTAGATTGCTACACGGGTTACAGTACACACTCTGTACGTATTATTGAATGCTAGATTGCTACACGGGTTACAGCATATACGTATTATTGAATGCTAGATTACTACACGGGTTACAGTACCCTCTGTACGTATTATTGAATGCTAAATTTCTACACGGGTTACAGTACCCTCTCTGTACGTATTGTTGAATGCTAAATTACGACACGAGTTACAGTACCCTCTCAGTACGTATTATTGAATGCTAGATTACTACACAATTTGCAGTACTCCCTATGTACGTGTTATTGAATGCTAGATTGCTACACGGGTTACAGTACCCCCTCTGTACGTATTATTGAATGCTAGATTATTACACGGGTTACAATACCCTCTCTGTACGTATTGTTGAATGCTAAATTACTACACGAGTTACAGTACCCTCTCAGTACGTATTATTGAATGCTAGATTACTACACAAGTTGCAGTACTCCCTATGTACGTGTTATTGAATGCTAGATTACTACACGAGTTACAGTACCCTCTCTGTACGTATTATTGAATGGTAGATTACTACACGGGTTACAGTACCCTCTCTGTATGTATTATTAAATGCTAGATTGCTACACGAGTTACAGTACCCCATCTGTACGTATTATTGAATGCTATATTGCTACACGGGTTACAGCACCCCATCCATACGTATTATTGAATGCTAGATTACTACACGGGTTAAAGTACCCTCTCTGTACGTATTATTGAATGCTAAATTACTACACGGGTTACAGTACTCTCTCTGTACGTATTGTTGAATGCTAAATTACTACACGAGTTACAGTACCCTCTCAGTACGTATTATTGAATGCTAGATTACTACACAAGTTGCAGTACTCCCTCTGTACGTATTATTGAATGCTAGATTACTACACGGGTTACAATACCCTCTCTGTACGTATTATTGAATGGTAGATTACTACACGAGTTACAGTACCCTCTCTGTACGTATTATTAAATGCTAGATTGCTACACGAGTTACAGTACCCCCTCCATACGTGTTATTGAATGTTAGATTGCTACACGAGTTACAGTACCCTCTCTGTACGTATTATTGATTGCTAGATTACTACACGAGTTACAGTATCCTCTCTGTACGTATTATTGAATGCTAGATTGCTACACGAGTTACAGTACCCTCTCTGTACGTATTATTGAATGCTAAATTACTACACGAGTTACAGTACCCTCTCTGTACGTATTATTGAATGCTAGATTACTACACGGGTTACAGTACCCCCTCCATACGTATTATTGAATGCTAGATTGCTACACGAGTTACAGTACTCCCTCCATACGTATTATTGAATGCTATATTGCTACACGGGTTACAGTACTCCCTCTGTGCGTGTTATTGAATGCTAGATTGCTACACGGGTTACAGTACCCACTCTATACGTATTATTGAATGCTAGATTACTACACGTGTTACAGTACCCTCTCTGTACATATTATTGAATGCTAGATTGCTACACGGGTTACAGTACCCTCTCTGTAAGTAGTATTGAATGCTAGATTACTACACGTGTTACAGTACCCCCTCTGTACGTATTATTGAATGCTAGATTACTACACGAGTTACAGTACCCTCTCTGTATGTATTATTGATTGCTAGATTACTACACGAGTTACAGTATCCTCTCTGTACGTATTATTGAATGCTAGATTGCTACACGAGTTACAGTACCCCCTCCATACGTGTTATTGAATGCTAGATTGCTACACGAGTTACAGTACCCTCTCTGTACGTATTATTGATTGCTAGAATACTACACGAGTTACAGTATCCTCTCTGTACGTATCATTGAATGCTAGATTGCTACACGGGTTACAGTACCCCCTCCATACGTATTATTGAATGCTAGATTGCTACACGAGTTACAGTACTCCCTCCATACGTATTATTGAATGCTATATTGCTACACTAGTTAAGTAGCCCCTCCATACGTGTTATTGAATGTTAGATTGCTACACGAGTTACAGTACCCTCTCTGTACGTATTATTGAATGCTAGATTACTACACGGGTTACAGTACCCTCTCTGTACGTATTATTGAATGCTAAATTACTACACGGGTTACAGTACCCTCTCTGTACGTATTATTGAATGCTAGATTGCTACACGGTTACAGTACCCCTCCATACGTATTATTGAATGCTAGATTGCTACACGGGTTACAGTACTCTCTCTGTACGTACATTGAATGCTAGATTACTACACGGGTTACAGTACCCTCTCTGTACGTAACATTGAATGCTAAATTACTACACGGGTTACAGTACCCTCTCTGTACGTATTATTGAATGCTAAATTACTACACGGAGTTACAGTACCCTCTCTGTACGTATTATTGAATGCTAGATTACTACACGGGTTACAGTACCCTCTCTGTACGTATTATTGAATGCTAGATTACTACACGGTTACAGTACCCTCTCTGTACGTATTATTGAATGCTAAATTACTACACGAGTTACAGTACCCTCTCAGTACGTATTATTGAATGCTAGATTACTACACGAATTACAGTACCCCCTGTACGTATTATTGAATGCTAGATTGCTACACGAGTTACAGTACCCTCTCTGTACGTATTATTGAATGCTAGATTGCTACACGGGTTACAGTACCCCCTCTGTACGTATTATTGAATGCTAGATTGCTACACGGGTTACAGTACCCCCTCTGTACGTATTATTGAATGCTAGATTGCTACACGAGTTACAGTACCCCCTCTGTACGTATTATTGAATGCTAGATTGCTACACGGGTTACAGTACCCCCTCCATACGTATTATTGAATGCTAGATTACTACACGTGTTACAGTACCCCCTCCATACGTATTATTGAATGCTAGATTACTACACGAGTTACAGTACCCCCTCCATACGTATTATTGAATGCTGGATTGCTACACGAGTTACAGTACTCCCTCCATACGTATTATTGAATGCTATATTGCTACACGGTTACAGTACCCCCTCTGTGCGTGTTATTGAATGCTAGATTGCTACACGGGTTACAGTACACACTCTGTACGTATTATTGAATGCTAGATTGCTACACGGGTTACAGCATATACGTATTATTGAATGCTAGATTACTACACGGGTTACAGTACCCTCTGTACGTATTATTGAATGCTAAATTTCTACACGGGTTACAGTACCCTCTCTGTACGTATTGTTGAATGCTAAATTACTACACGAGTTACAGTACCCTCTCTGTACGTATTATTGAATGCTAGATTACTACACGGGTTACAGTACCCCCTCTGTACGTATTATTGAATGCTAGATTATTACACGGGTTACAATACCCTCTCTGTACGTATTGTTGAATGCTAAATTACTACACGAGTTACAGTACCCTCTCAGTACGTATTATTGAATGCTAGATTACTACACAAGTTGCAGTACTCCCTATGTACGTGTTATTGAATGCTAGATTACTACACGAGTTACAGTACCCTCTCTGTACGTATTATTGAATGGTAGATTACTACACGGGTTACAGTACCCTCTCTGTATGTATTATTAAATGCTAGATTGCTACACGAGTTACAGTACCCCATCTGTACGTATTATTGAATGCTATATTGCTACACGGGTTACAGCACCCCATCCATACGTATTATTGAATGCTAGATTACTACACGGGTTAAAGTACCCTCTCTGTACGTATTATTGAATGCTAAATTACTACACGGGTTACAGTACTCTCTCTGTACGTATTGTTGAATGCTAAATTACTACACGAGTTACAGTACCCTCTCAGTACGTATTATTGAATGCTAGATTACTACACAAGTTGCAGTACTCCCTATTTACGTGTTATTGAATGCTAGATTGCTACACGGGTTACAGTACCCCCTCTGTACGTATTATTGAATGCTAGATTACTACACGGGTTACAATACCCTCTCTGTACGTATTATTGAATGGTAGATTACTACACGAGTTACAGTACCCTCTCTGTACGTATTATTAAATGCTAGATTGCTACACGAGTTACAGTACCCCCTCCATACGTGTTATTGAATGTTAGATTGCTACACGAGTTACAGTACCCTCTCTGTACGTATTATTGATTGCTAGATTACTACACGAGTTACAGTATCCTCTCTGTACGTATTATTGAATGCTAGATTGCTACACGAGTTACAGTACCCTCTCTGTACGTATTATTGAATGCTAAATTACTACACGAGTTACAGTACCCTCTCTGTACGTATTATTGAATGCTAGATTACTACACGGGTTACAGTACCCCCTCCATACGTATTATTGAATGCTAGATTGCTACACGAGTTACAGTACTCCCTCCATACGTATTATTGAATGCTATATTGCTACACGGGTTACAGTACTCCCTCTGTGCGTGTTATTGAATGCTAGATTGCTACACGGGTTACAGTACCCACTCTATACGTATTATTGAATGCTAGATTACTACACGTGTTACAGTACCCTCTCTGTACATATTATTGAATGCTAGATTGCTACACGGGTTACAGTACCCTCTCTGTAAGTGTATTGAATGCTAGATTACTACACGTGTTACAGTACCCCCTCTGTACGTATTATTGAATGCTAGATTACTACACGAGTTACAGTACCCTCTCTGTAGTATTATTGATTGCTAGATTACTACACGAGTTACAGTATCCTCTCTGTACGTATTATTGAATGCTAGATTGCTACACGAGTTACAGTACCCCCTCCATACGTGTTATTGAATGCTAGATTGCTACACGAGTTACAGTACCCTCTCTGTACGTATTATTGATTGCTAGAATACTACACGAGTTACAGTATCCTCTCTGTACGTATCATTGAATGCTAGATTGCTACACGGGTTACAGTACCCCCTCCATACGTATTATTGAATGCTAGATTGCTACACGAGTTACAGTACTCCCTCCATACGTATTATTGAATGCTATATTGCTACACTAGTTAAGTAGCCCCTCCATACGTGTTATTGAATGTTAGATTGCTACACGAGTTACAGTACCCTCTCTGTACGTATTATTGAATGCTAGATTACTACACGGGTTACAGTACCCTCTCTGTACGTATTATTGAATGCTAAATTACTACACGGGTTACAGTACCCTCTCTGTTTGTATTATTGAATGCTAAATTACTACACGAGTTACAGTACCCTCTCAGTACGTATTATTGAATGCTAGATTGCTACACGGGTTACAGCACCTCATCCATACGTATTATTGAATGCTAGATTGCTACACGGGTTACAGTACTCTCTCTGTACGTAACATTGAATGCTAGATTACTACACGGGTTACAGTACCCTCTCTGTACGTAACATTGAATGCTAAATTACTACACGGGTTACAGTACCCTCTCTGTACGTATTATTGAATGCTAAATTACTACAGGAGTTACAGTACCCTCTCTGTACGTATTATTGAATGCTAGATTACTACACGGGTTACAGTACCCTCTCTGTACGTAACATTGAATGCTAAATTACTACACGGGTTACAGTACCCTCTCTGTACGTATTATTGAATGCTAAATTACTACACGAGTTACAGTACCCTCTCAGTACGTATTATTGAATGCTAGATTACTACACGAATTACAGTACCCCCTATGTACGTGTTATTGAATGCTAGATTGCTACACGAGTTACAGTACCCTCTCTGTACGTGTTATTGAATGCTAGATTGCTACACGAGTTACAGTACCCCCTCTGTACGTATTATTGAATGCTAGATTACTACACGGGTTACAGTACCCCCTCCATACGTATTATTGAATGCTAGATTGCTACACGAGTTACAATACCACCTCTGTACGTATTATTGAATACTATATTGCTACACGGGTTACAGTACTCTCTCTGTACGTATTATTGAATACTAGATTGCTACACGGGTTACAGTACCCCCTCTGTACGTATTATTGAATGCTAGATTGCTACACGAGTTACAGTACCCCCTCCATACGTGATATTGAATGCTAGATTGCTACACAGGTTACAGTACCCCCTCCATACGTATTATTGAATGCTAGATTACTACACGTGTTACAGTACCCCCTCCATACGTATTATTGAATGCTAGATTACTACACGAGTTACAGTACCCCCTCCATACGTATTATTGAATGCTGGATTGCTACACGAGTTACAGTACTCCCTCCATACGTATTATTGAATGCTATATTGCTACACGTGTTACAGTACCCCCTCTGTGCGTGTTATTGAATGCTAGATTGCTACACGGGTTACAGTACACACTCTGTACGTATTATTGAATGCTAGATTGCTACACGGGTTACAGCATATACGTATTATTGAATGCTAGATTACTACACGGGTTACAGTACCCTCTGTACGTATTATTGAATGCTAAATTTCTACACGGGTTACAGTACCCTCTCTGTACGTATTGTTGAATGCTAAATTACGACACGAGTTACAGTACCCTCTCAGTACGTATTATTGAATGCTAGATTACTACACAATTTGCAGTACTCCCTATGTACGTGTTATTGAATGCTAGATTGCTACACGGGTTACAGTACCCCCTCTGTACGTATTATTGAATGCTAGATTATTACACGGGTTACAATACCCTCTCTGTACGTATTGTTGAATGCTAAATTACTACACGAGTTACAGTACCCTCTCAGTACGTATTATTGAATGCTAGATTACTACACAGTTGCAGTATCCCTTGTACGTGTTATTGAATGCTAGATTACTACACGAGTTACAGTACCCTCTCTGTACGTATTATTGAATGCTAGATTACTACACGGGTTACAGTACCCTCTCTGTACGTATTATTAAATGCTAGATTGCTACACGAGTTACAGTACCCTCTCTGTACGTATTATTGATTGCTAGATTACTACACGAGTTACAGTACCCTCTCTGTACGTATTATTGAATGCTAGATTGCTACACGGGTTACAGTACACTCTCTGTACGTATTATTGAATGCTAGATTGCTACACGGGTTACAGTACCCACTCTATACGTATTATTGAATGCTAGATTACTACACGTGTTACAGTACCCTCTCTGTACATATTATTGAATGCTAGATTGCTACACGGGTTACAGTACCCCCTCTGTACGTATTATTGATTGCTAGATTACTACACGTGTTACAGTACCCCCTCTGTACGTATTATTGATTGCTAGATTACTACACGAGTTACAGTATCCTCTCTGTACGTATTATTGAATGCTAGATTGCTACACGAGTTACAGTACCCTCTCTGTACGTATTATTGATTGCTAGATTACTACACGAGTTACAGTATCCTCTCTGTACGTATTATTGAATGCTAGATTGCTACACGGGTTACAGTACCCCCTCCATACGTATTATTGAATGCTAGATTGCTACACGAGTTACAGTACTCCCTCCATACGTATTATTGAATGCTATATTGCTACACGGGTTACAGTACTCCCTCTGTGCGTGTTATTGAATGCTAGATTGCTACACGGGTTACAGTACCCACTCTATACGTATTATTGAATGCTAGATTACTACACGTGTTACAGTACCCTCTCTGTACATATTATTGAATGCTAGATTGCTACACGGGTTACAGTACCCTCTCTGTAAGTAGTATTGAATGCTAGATTACTACACGTGTTACAGTACCCCCTCTGTACGTATTATTGAATGCTAGATTACTACACGAGTTACAGTACCCTCTCTGTACGTATTATTGATTGCTAGATTACTACACGAGTTACAGTATCCTCTCTGTACGTATTATTGAATGCTAGATTGCTACACGAGTTACAGTACCCCCTCCATACGTGTTATTGAATGCTAGATTGCTACACGAGTTACAGTACCCTCTCTGTACGTATTATTGATTGCTAGATTACTACACGAGTTACAGTATCCTCTCTATATGTATTATTGAATGCTAGATTGCTACACTAGTTAAGTAGCCCCTCCATACGTGTTATTGAATGTTAGATTGCTACACGAGTTACAGTACCCTCTCTGTACGTATTATTGAATGCTAGATTACTACAGGGTTACAGTACCCTCTCTGTACGTATTATTGAATGCTAGATTGCTACACGAGTTACAATACCACCTCTGTACGTATTATTGAATACTATATTGCTACACGGGTTACAGTACTCTCTCTGTACGTATTATTGAATACTAGATTGCTACACGGGTTACAGTACCCCCTCTGTACGTATTATTGAATACTAGATTGCTACACGAGTTACAGTACCCCCTCCATACGTGATATTGAATGCTAGATTGCTACACCGGTTACAGTACCCTCTCTGTACGTATTATTGAATGCTAGATTGCTACACAGGTTACAGTACCCCCTCCATACGTATTATTGAATGCTAGATTACTACACGTGTTACAGTACCCCCTCCATACGTATTATTGAATGCTAGATTACTACACGAGTTACAGTACCCCCTCCATACGTATTATTGAATGCTGGATTGCTACACGAGTTACAGTACTCCCTCCATACGTATTATTGAATGCTATATTGCTACACGGGTTACAGTACCCCCTCTGTGCGTGTTATTGAATGCTAGATTGCTACACGGGTTACAGTACACACTCTGTACGTATTATTGAATGCTAGATTGCTACACGGGTTACAGTACACCCTCTGTACGTATTATTGAATGCTAGATTGCTACACGGGTTACAGTACCTTCTCTGTACGTATTGTTGAATGCTAAATTACTACACGAGTTACAGTACCCTCTCAGTACGTATTATTGAATGCTAGATTACTACACAAGTTGCAGTACTCCCTATGTACGTGTTATTGAATGCTAGATTGCTACACGGGTTACAGTACCCCCTCTGTACGTATTATTGAATGCTAGATTACTACACGGGTTACAATACCCTCTCTGTACGTATTATTGAATGGTAGATTACTACACGAGTTACAGTACCCTCTCTGTACGTATTATTAAATGCTAGATTGCTACACGAGTTACAGTACCCTCTCTGTACGTATTATTGATTGCTAGATTACTACACGAGTTACAGTACCCTCTCTGTACGTATTATTGAATGCTAGATTGCTACACGGGTTACAGTACCCTCTCTGTATGTATTATTGAATGCTAGATTGCTACACAGGTTACAGTACCCCCTCCATACGTATTATTGAATGCTAGATTACTACACGGGTTACAGTACCCCCTCCATACGTATTATTGAATGCTAGATTGCTACACGAGTTACAGTACTCCCTCCATACGTATTATTGAATGCTAAATTACTACACGGGTTACAGTACTCTCTCTGTACGTATTGTTGAATGCTAAATTACTACACGAGTTACAGTACCCTCTCAGTACGTATTATTGAATGCTAGATTACTACACAAGTTGCAGTACTCCCTATTTACGTGTTATTGAATGCTAGATTGCTACACGGGTTACAGTACCCCCTCTGTACGTATTATTGAATGCTAGATTACTACACAAGTTACAGTACCCTCTCTGTACGTATTATTAAATGCTAGATTGCTACACGAGTTACAGTACCCTCTCTGTACGTATTATTGAATGCTAGATTGCTACACGGGTTACAGTACCCACTCTATACGTATTATTGAATGCTAGATTACTACACGTGTTACAGTACCCTCTCTGTACATATTATTGAATGCTAGATTGCTACACGGGTTACAGTACCCCCTCTGTACGTATTATTGATTGCTAGATTACTACACGTGTTACAGTACCCCCTCTGTACGTATTATTGATTGCTAGATTACTACACGAGTTACAGTATCCTCTCTGTACGTATTATTGAATGCTAGATTGCTACACGAGTTACAGTACCCCCTCCATACGTGTTATTGAATGTTAGATTGCTACACGAGTTACAGTACCCTCTCTGTACGTATTATTGATTGCTAGATTACTACACGAGTTACAGTATCCTCTCTGTACGTATTATTGAATGCTAGATTGCTACACGGGTTACAGTACCCCCTCCATACGTATTATTGAATGCTAGATTGCTACACGAGTTACAGTACTCCCTCCATACGTATTATTGAATGCTATATTGCTACACGGGTTACAGTACTCCCTCTGTGCGTGTTATTGAATGCTAGATTGCTACACGGGTTACAGTACCCTCTCTGTACGTATTATTGAATGCTAAATTACTACACGAGTTACAGTACCCTCTCAGTACGTATTATTGAATGCTAGATTACTACACAAGTTGCAGTACTCCCTCTGTACGTGTTATTGAATGCTAGATTGCTACACGGGTTACAGTACCCTCTCTGTACGTATTATTGAATGCTAGATTGCTACACGGGTTACAGTACCCTCTCTGTATGTATTATTGAATGCTAGATTGCTACACGAGTTACAGTACCCTCTCTGTACGTATTATTAAATGCTAGATTGCTACACGAGTTACAGTACCCTCTCTGTACGTATTATTGATTGCTAGATTACTACACGAGTTACAGTACCCTCTCTGTACGTATTATTGAATGCTAGATTGCTACACGGGTTACAGTACCCTCTCTGTATGTATTATTGAATGCTAGATTGCTACACAGGTTACAGTACCCCCTCCATACGTATTATTGAATGCTAGATTACTACACGGGTTACAGTACCCCCTCCATACGTATTATTGAATGCTAGATTGCTACACGAGTTACAGTACTCCCTCCATACGTATTATTGAATGCTATATTGCTACACGGGTTACAGTACTCCCTCTGTGCGGGTTATTGAATGCTAGATTGCTACACGGGTTACAGTACACCCTCTGTACGTATTATTGAATGCTAGATTGCTACACGGGTTACAGTACACCCTCCTTACATATTATTGAATGCTAGATTACTACACGGGTTACAGTACCCCCTCTGTACGTATTATTGAATGCTAGATTGCTACACGGGTTACAGTACACCCTCTGTGCGTGTTATTGAATGCTAGATTGCTACACGGGTTACAGTACCCCCTCTGTACGTATTATTGAATGCTAGATTGCTACACGGGTTACAGTACCCCATCTGTACGTATTATTGAATGCTAGATTGCTACACGGGTTACAGCACCCCATCTGTACGTATTATTGAATGCTAGATTGCTACACGGGTTACAGTACCCCCTCTGTACGTATTATTGAATGCTAGATTACTACACGGGTTACAGTACCCCATCTGTACGTATTATTGAATGCTATATTGCTACACGGGTTACAGCACCCCATCCATACGTATTATTGAATGCTAGATTACTACACGGGTTAAAGTACCCTCTCTGTACGTATTATTGAATGCTAAATTACTACACGGGTTACAGTACTCTCTCTGTACGTATTGTTGAATGCTAAATTACTACACGAGTTACAGTACCCTCTCAGTACGTATTATTGAATGCTAGATTACTACACAAGTTGCAGTACTCCCTATTTACGTGTTATTGAATGCTAGATTGCTACACGGGTTACAGTACCCCCTCTGTACGTATTATTGAATGCTAGATTACTACACGGGTTACAATACCCTCTCTGTACGTATTATTGAATGGTAGATTACTACACGAGTTACAGTACCCTCTCTGTACGTATTATTAAATGCTAGATTGCTACACGAGTTACAGTACCCCCTCCATACGTGTTATTGAATGTTAGATTGCTACACGAGTTACAGTACCCTCTCTGTACGTATTATTGATTGCTAGATTACTACACGAGTTACAGTATCCTCTCTGTACGTATTATTGAATGCTAGATTGCTACACGAGTTACAGTACCCTCTCTGTACGTATTATTGAATGCTAAATTACTACACGAGTTACAGTACCCTCTCTGTACGTATTATTGAATGCTAGATTACTACACGGGTTACAGTACCCCCTCCATACGTATTATTGAATGCTAGATTGCTACACGAGTTACAGTACTCCCTCCATACGTATTATTGAATGCTATATTGCTACACGGGTTACAGTACTCCCTCTGTGCGTGTTATTGAATGCTAGATTGCTACACGGGTTACAGTACCCACTCTATACGTATTATTGAATGCTAGATTACTACACGTGTTACAGTACCCTCTCTGTACATATTATTGAATGCTAGATTGCTACACGGGTTACAGTACCCTCTCTGTAAGTAGTATTGAATGCTAGATTACTACACGTGTTACAGTACCCCCTCTGTACGTATTATTGAATGCTAGATTACTACACGAGTTACAGTACCCTCTCTGTATGTATTATTGATTGCTAGATTACTACACGAGTTACAGTATCCTCTCTGTACGTATTATTGAATGCTAGATTGCTACACGAGTTACAGTACCCCCTCCATACGTGTTATTGAATGCTAGATTGCTACACGAGTTACAGTACCCTCTCTGTACGTATTATTGATTGCTAGAATACTACACGAGTTACAGTATCCTCTCTGTACGTATCATTGAATGCTAGATTGCTACACGGGTTACAGTACCCCCTCCATACGTATTATTGAATGCTAGATTGCTACACGAGTTACAGTACTCCCTCCATACGTATTATTGAATGCTATATTGCTACACTAGTTAAGTAGCCCCTCCATACGTGTTATTGAATGTTAGATTGCTACACGAGTTACAGTACCCTCTCTGTACGTATTATTGAATGCTAGATTACTACACGGGTTACAGTACCCTCTCTGTACGTATTATTGAATGCTAAATTACTACACGGGTTACAGTACCCTCTCTGTTTGTATTATTGAATGCTAAATTACTACACGAGTTACAGTACCCTCTCAGTACGTATTATTGAATGCTAGATTGCTACACGGGTTACAGCACCTCATCCATACGTATTATTGAATGCTAGATTGCTACACGGGTTACAGTACTCTCTCTGTACGTAACATTGAATGCTAGATTACTACACGGGTTACAGTACCCTCTCTGTACGTAACATTGAATGCTAAATTACTACACGGGTTACAGTACCCTCTCTGTACGTATTATTGAATGCTAAATTACTACAGGAGTTACAGTACCCTCTCTGTACGTATTATTGAATGCTAGATTACTACACGGGTTACAGTACCCTCTCTGTACGTAACATTGAATGCTAAATTACTACACGGGTTACAGTACCCTCTCTGTACGTATTATTGAATGCTAAATTACTACACGAGTTACAGTACCCTCTCAGTACGTATTATTGAATGCTAGATTACTACACGAATTACAGTACCCCCTATGTACGTGTTATTGAATGCTAGATTGCTACACGAGTTACAGTACCCTCTCTGTACGTGTTATTGAATGCTAGATTGCTACACGAGTTACAGTACCCCCTCTGTACGTATTATTGAATGCTAGATTACTACACGGGTTACAGTACCCCCTCCATACGTATTATTGAATGCTAGATTGCTACACGAGTTACAATACCACCTCTGTACATATTATTGAATACTATATTGCTACACGGGTTACAGTACTCTCTCTGTACGTATTATTGAATACTAGATTGCTACACGGGTTACAGTACCCCCTCTGTACGTATTATTGAATGCTAGATTGCTACACGAGTTACAGTACCCCCTCCATACGTGATATTGAATGCTAGATTGCTACACAGGTTACAGTACCCCCTCCATACGTATTATTGAATGCTAGATTACTACACGTGTTACAGTACCCCCTCCATACGTATTATTGAATGCTAGATTACTACACGAGTTACAGTACCCCCTCCATACGTATTATTGAATGCTGGATTGCTACACGAGTTACAGTACTCCCTCCATACGTATTATTGAATGCTATATTGCTACACGTGTTACAGTACCCCCTCTGTGCGTGTTATTGAATGCTAGATTGCTACACGGGTTACAGTACACACTCTGTACGTATTATTGAATGCTAGATTGCTACACGGGTTACAGCATATACGTATTATTGAATGCTAGATTACTACACGGGTTACAGTACCCTCTGTACGTATTATTGAATGCTAAATTTCTACACGGGTTACAGTACCCTCTCTGTACGTATTGTTGAATGCTAAATTACGACACGAGTTACAGTACCCTCTCAGTACGTATTATTGAATGCTAGATTACTACACAAGTTGCAGTACTCCCTATGTACGTGTTATTGAATGCTAGATTGCTACACGGGTTACAGTACCCCCTCTGTACGTATTATTGAATGCTAGATTATTACACGGGTTACAATACCCTCTCTGTACGTATTGTTGAATGCTAAATTACTACACGAGTTACAGTACCCTCTCAGTACGTATTATTGAATGCTAGATTACTACACAAGTTGCAGTACTCCCTATGTACGTGTTATTGAATGCTAGATTACTACACGAGTTACAGTACCCTCTCTGTACGTATTATTGAATGCTAGATTACTACACGGGTTACAGTACCCTCTCTGTACGTATTATTAAATGCTAGATTGCTACACGAGTTACAGTACCCTCTCTGTACGTATTATTGAATGCTAGATTACTACACGAGTTACAGTACCCTCTCTGTACGTATTATTGAATGCTAGATTGCTACACGGGTTACAGTACCCTCTCTGTACGTATTATTGAATGCTAGATTGCTACACGGGTTACAGTACGCACTCTATACGTATTATTGAATGCTAGATTACTACACGTGTTACAGTACCCTCTCTGTACGTATTATTGAATGCTAGATTGCTACACGGGTTACAGTACCCCCTCTGTACGTATTATTGAATGCTAGATTACTACACGTGTTACAGTACCCCCTCTGTACGTATTATTGATTGCTAGATTACTACACGAGTTACAGTATCCTCTCTGTACGTATTATTGAATGCTAGATTGCTACACGAGTTACAGTACCCTCTCTGTACGTATTATTGATTGCTAGATTACTACACGAGTTACAGTATCCTCTCTGTACGTATTATTGAATGCTAGATTGCTACACGGGTTACAGTACCCCCTCCATACGTATTATTGAATGCTAGATTGCTACACGATTTACAGTACTCCCTCCATACGTATTATTGAATGCTATATTGCTACACGGGTTACAGTACTCCCTCTGTGCGTGTTATTGAATGCTAGATTGCTACACGGGTTACAGTACCCACTCTATACGTATTATTGAATGCTAGATTACTACACGTGTTACAGTACCCTCTCTGTACATATTATTGAATGCTAGATTGCTACACGGGTTACAGTACCCTCTCTGTAAGTAGTATTGAATGCTAGATTACTACACGTGTTACAGTACCCCCTCTGTACGTATTATTGAATGCTAGATTACTACACGAGTTACAGTACCCTCTCTGTATGTATTATTGATTGCTAGATTACTACACGAGTTACAGTATCCTGTCTGTACGTATTATTGAATGCTAGATTGCTACACGAGTTACAGTACCCCCTCCATACGTGTTATTGAATGCTAGATTGCTACACGAGTTACAGTACCCTCTCTGTACGTATTATTGATTGCTAGATTACTACACGAGTTACAGTATCCTCTCTATATGTATTATTGAATGCTAGATTGCTACACTAGTTAAGTAGCCCCTCCATACGTGTTATTGAATGTTAGATTGCTACACGAGTTACAGTACCCTCTCTGTACGTATTATTGAATGCTAGATTACTACAGGGTTACAGTACCCTCTCTGTACGTATTATTGAATGCTAGATTGCTACACGAGTTACAATACCACCTCTGTACGTATTATTGAATACTATATTGCTACACGGGTTACAGTACTCTCTCTGTACGTATTATTGAATACTAGATTGCTACACGGGTTACAGTACCCCCTCTGTACGTATTATTGAATACTAGATTGCTACACGAGTTACAGTACCCCCTCCATACGTGATATTGAATGCTAGATTGCTACACGGGTTACAGTACCCTCTCTGTACGTATTATTGAATGCTAGATTGCTACACAGGTTACAGTACCCCCTCCATACGTATTATTGAATGCTAGATTACTACACGTGTTACAGTACCCCCTCCATACGTATTATTGAATGCTAGATTACTACACGAGTTACAGTACCCCCTCCATACGTATTATTGAATGCTGGATTGCTACACGAGTTACAGTACTCCCTCCATACGTATTATTGAATGCTATATTGCTACACGGGTTACAGTACCCCCTCTGTGCGTGTTATTGAATGCTAGATTGCTACACGGGTTACAGTACACACTCTGTACGTATTATTGAATGCTAGATTGCTACACGGGTTACAGTACACCCTCTGTACGTATTATTGAATGCTAGATTGCTACACGGGTTACAGTACCTTCTCTGTACGTATTGTTGAATGCTAAATTACTACACGAGTTACAGTACCCTCTCAGTACGTATTATTGAATGCTAGATTACTACACAAGTTACAGTACTCCCTATGTACGTGTTATTGAATGCTAGATTGCTACACGGGTTACAGTACCCCCTCTGTACGTATTATTGAATGCTAGATTACTACACGGGTTACAGTACCCTCTCTGTACGTATTATTGAATGCTAGATTACTACACGAGTTACAGTACCCTCTCTGTACGTATTATTGAATGCTAGATTGCTACACGAGTTACAGTACCCTCTCTGTACGTATTATTGAATGCTAGATTACTACACGAGTTACAGTACCCTCTCTGTACGTATTATTGAATGCTAGATTGCTACACGGGTTACAGTACCCTCTCTGTACGTATTATTGAATGCTAGATTGCTACACGGGTTACAGTACCCCCTCTGTACGTATTATTGAATGCTAGATTACTACACGGGTTACAGTACCCCCTCCATACGTATTATTGAATGCTAGATTGCTACACGGGTTACAGTACCCCCTCTATACGTATTATTGAATGCTAGATTGCTACACGGTTACAGTACCCCTCTGTACGTATTATTGAATGCTAGATTACTACACGAGTTACAGTACCCTCTCTTACGTATTATTGAATGCTAGATTACTACACGAGTTACAGTCCTCTTTGTACGTATTATTGAATGCTAGATTGCTACACGGGTTACAGTACCCCCTCTGTACGTATTATTGAATGCTAGATTACTACACGAGTTACAGTACCCTCTCTGTACGTATTATTGAATGCTAGATTACTACACGGGTTACAGTACCCTCTCTGTACGTATTATTGAATGCTAGATTGCTACACGGGTTACAGTACCCCCTCTATACGTATTATTGAATGCTAGATTGCTACACGGGTTACAGTACCCCCTCTGTACGTATTATTGAATGCTAGATTGCTACACGGGTTACAGTACCCCCTCTGTACGTATTATTGAATGCTAGATTACTACACGTGTTACAGTACCCCCTCTGTACGTATTATTGAATGCTAGATTACTACACGAGTTACAGTACCTCTCCATACGTATTATTGAATGCTAGATTGCTACACGGGTTACAGTACCCCCTCTGTACGTATTATTGAATGCTAGATTGCTACACGAGTTACAGTACCCCTCTGTACGTATTATTGATTGCTAGATTACTACACGGGTTACAGTATCCTCTCTGTACGTATTATTGAATGCTAGATTGCTACACGGGTTACAGTACCCCCTCCATACGTATTATTGAATGCTAGATTGCTACACGTGTTACAGTACTCTCTCCTCCTACGTATTATTGAATGCTAGATTGCTACACGGTTACAGTACTCCCTCTGTACGTATTATTGAATGCTAGATTGCTACACTGGTTTACAGTACCCTCTCTGTACGTATTATTGAATGCTAGATTACTACACGAGTTACAGTACCCTCTCTGTACGTATTATTGAATGCTAGATTACTACACGGGTTACAGTACCCTCTCTGTACGTATTATTGAATGCTAGATTACTACACGAGTTACAGTACCCTCTCTGTACGTATTATTGAATGCTAGATTGCTACACGAGTTACAGTACCCTCTCTGTACGTATTATTGAATGCTAGATTGCTACACGGGTTACAGTACCCTCTCTGTACGTATTATTGAATGCTAGATTGCTACACGAGTTACAGTACCCTCTCTGTACGTATTATTGAATGCTAGATTACTACACGAGTTACAGTACCCTCTCTGTACGTATTATTGAATGCTAGATTGCTACACGAGTTACAGTACCCTCTCTGTACGTATTATTGAATGCTAGATTGCTACACGGGTTACAGTACCCCCTCTGTACGTATTATTGAATGCTAGATTACTACATACGGGTTACAGTACCCCCTCTCTATACGTATTATTGAATGCTAGATTGCTACACGATAGTTACAGTACTCCTCCATACGTATTATTGAATCTATAATTGCTACACGAGTTACAGTACCCTCTCTGTACGTGTTATTGAATGCTAGATTACTACCGTGTTACAGTACCCTCTGACGTATTATGAATGCTAGTTGCTACAAGGGTTACATACCCTCTTTTATTTTTGAATGCTTGATTACTACAGGTTACAGTACCCTCTTGTTACTATGTATTGAATGCTAGATTGTACACGGGTTACAGTACCTCTACTTGCGTGTTTATTTGAATGCTAGATTGCTACACGGGTTTCATTACCCTTCTTGTACGTATTGTTGTCTAGATTACTACACGTGTTACAGTACCCTATCTGTACGTATTATTGAATGCTAGATTGCTACACGGGTTACAGTACCCTATATGTACGTATTATTGAATGCTAGATTGCTACAGGGGTTACAGTACCCTCTCTGTATGTATTATTGAATGCTAGATTACTACACGGGTTACAGTACCCTATCTGTACGTATTATTGAATGCTAGATTGCTATACGGGTTACAGTACCCCATCCATACGTATTATTGATTGCTAGATTGCTACACGGGTTAAAGTACACTCTCTGTAAGTATTATTGAATGCTAAATTACTACACGGGTTATAGTACCCTGTCTGTACGTATTGTTGAATGCTAGATTGCTACACGAGTTACAGTTCCCTCTCTGTACGTGTTATTGAATGCTAGATTGCTACACGGGTTGCAGTACTCCCTATTTGCGTGTTATTGAATGCTAGATTGCTCAGGGTTTACAGTTGTCCCTCTAGTTGTACGATTGTGGTTTATTGATGCTAGATTGCTACACGGGGTTTACAATTGACCCTCTCTTACTATTATTGATTGGTAGATTACTACACGAGGTTACAGTACCCTCTCTGTACGTATATTAATGCTAGATTGCTACACGAGTTACAGTACCCCCTCCATACGTGTTATTGAATGTTAGATTGCTACAGAGTTTCAGTACCCTCTCTGTACGTATTATTGATTGCTAGATTACTACACGAGTTACAGTATCCTCTCTTACGTATTATTGAATGCTAGATTGCTACACGATTACAGTACCCTCGTGTACGTTATTGAATGCTAATACTACACGATTTACAGTACCCTCTCTGACGTATTATTGAATGCTAGATTGTACACGGGTTACAGTACCCCTCCATACGTATTTTGAATGCTAGATTGCTACACGATTTACAGTACTCCCTCCATACGTATTATTGAATGTTATATTGCTACACGGGTTACAGTACTCCCTCTGTGCGTGTTATTGAATGCTAGATTGCTACACGGGTTACAGTATCCACTCTATACGTATTATTGATTGCTAGATTACTACACGTGTTACAGTACCCTCTCTGTACATATTATTGAATGCTAGATTGCTGCACGGGTTACAGTACCCTCTGTAAGTAGTATTGAATGCTAGATTACTACACGTGTTACAGTACCCCCTCTGTACGTTTTATTGAATGCTAGATTTACTACACAGTTACATACCCCTCTGTATGTATATTGATTGGCTATATTATTACACGAGTTTACAGTATCCTCTCTGTAATATTATTGAATGCTAGATTGTACATTGTCTGGGGTTACAGTACCCCCTCCATACGTTTATTGAATTGCTAGATTGCTACACGAGTTACAGTACCCTCTCTGTACGTATTATTGATTGCTAGATTACTACACGAGTTACAGTATCCTCTCTGTACGTATTATTGAATGCTAGATTGCTACACGGTTTACAGTACCCCCTCCATACGTATTGTTGAATGCTAGATTGCTACACGATTTACAGTACTCCCTCCATACGTATTATTGATGCTATATTGCTACACTAGTTAGTATCCCCTCCATACGTGTTATTGAATGTTGATTGCTACACGGGGTTACAGTTACCTCTCTGTACGTATTATTGAATGTGTGCTAGATTACTACATGTTACAGTACCCTCGTCTGTTTGTTTTGTTTTTGGGTTTGTTTTTTTTTTGTGTGTTGTGGTTGTTTACGTGATTATTGAATGCTAGATTCTACACGGGTTACAGTACCCTCTCTGTTTGTATTATTGAATGCTAAATTACTACACGGGTTACAGTACCCTCTCTGTACGTATTATTGAATGCTAGATTGCTACAGGGGTTACAGTACCTCTCTGTACGTATTATTGAATGCTAGATTGCTACACGGGTTACAGTACCCTCTCTGTACGTAACATTGAATGCTAGATTACTACACGGGTTACAGTACCCTCTCTGTACGTATTATTGAATGCTAAATTACTACACGGGTTACAGTACCCTCTCTGTACGTATTATTGAATGCTAGATTACTTCAGGAGTTACAGTACCCTCTATGTACGTGTTATTGAATGCTAGATTGCTACACGGGTTACAGTACCCTCTCTGTACGTGTTATTGAATGCTAGATTGCTACACTTGTTTCAGTACCCTCTCTGTACTTATTATGAATGCTGATTACTACACGTGGGTTTTACAGTACCCTCTCTGTAAGTATATTGAATTGTTGTTACTACACGTTACAGTCCCTCTGTGTACTTATTATTTTGAATGCTAGATTGCTACACGGTTACAGTACCCTTCTGTATGTATATGATTGCTAGATTGCTACACGAGTTACAGTACCCTCTTGTACGTTATTATTGAATGGTAGATTGTACACTGTTTACAGTACCCTCTCTGTACGTATTATTGAATGCTAGATTGCTAAACGGGTTACAGTACCACCTCTATACTATTATTGAATGCTAGAGTTGCGTCCTTGTTCAGTACCCTCTCTTTACGATTATTGAATGCTAGATTGCTACACGTGTTACAGTACCCTTCTGTACGTATTATTGAATGCTAGATTACTACACGAGTTACAGTACCCTCTCTGTACGTATTATTGATTGCTAGATTACTACATGAGTTACAGTATCCTCTCTGTACGTATTATTGAATGCTAGATTGCTACACGAGTTACAGTACCCCCTCTATACGTGTTATTGAATGCTGGATTTCTACACGGGTTACAGTACTCTCTCTGTACGTATTATTGAATGCTAGATTGCTACACAGGTTACAGTACCCCCTCCATACGTATTAATGAATGCTAGATTACTACACGAGTTACAGTACCCCCTCCATACGTATTATTGAATGCTAGATTGCTACACGAGTTATAGTACTCCCTCCATACGTATTATTGAATGCTAGATTGCTACACGGGTTACAGTACTCCCTCTGTGCGTGTTATTGAATGCTATATTGCTACACGGGTTACAGTACTCCCTCGTACGTATTATTGAATGCTAGATTACTACCTAGTTTACAGTACCCCCATCGGTGTACGTATTATTGAATGCTAGATTGCTACACGGGTTACAGTACCCCTCCATACGTATTATTGAATGCTAGATTGCTACACGGGTTACAGTACCCTCTGTACGTATTATTGAATGCTATATTACTACACGGGTTACAGTACTCTCTCTGTACGTATTATTGAATGCTAGATTACTACACGAGTTACAGTACCCTCTCTGTACGTATTATTGAATGCTAGATTACTACACGGTTAAAGTACCCTCTCTGTACGTATTATTGAATGCTAGATTACTACACGAGTTACAGTACCCTCTCTGTACGTATTATTAAATGCTAGATTGCTATACGAGTTACAGTACCCCCTCTATACGTATTATTGAATGCTAGATTGCTACACTAGTTAAGTACCCCCTCCATGCGTGTTATTGAATGTTAGATTGCTACACGAGTTACAGTACCCTCTCAGTACGTATTATTGAATGCTAGATAACTACACGGGTTACAGTACCCCCTATGTACGTGTTATTGAATGCT
>JABXNX010000229.1:15947-30005 GCA_014843695.1 Archivesica marissinica | reverse complement strand
GTAGAGTCCATCATATCATTTATCAAGGCAATAGGAATTTATAATAAGCTGTGATATCAATTGTTAATCTTACGTCTTTATAACTTCTTAGTATTAATTTTTACGTAATGCATATACTTATATATAATTTTATTTCATACACTCGACAATAAACATAACTTTAATGCGCGCTACATGACCTTAGATGTCGATGCGCCGTAAAACACCATTCATTCATTCATTCGTATGTATGCGGGTACCAATGATCGGATGTAATATGATATCAACACTCGTATGTAAACGGGTACCAATGCTCGGATGTAAAAGGATATCAACACTCGTATGTAAACGGGTACCAACGCTCGGCTATAAATGAGTATTAAAACAATATGTCCCAAAGATAACGTGTTATTTACACACAATACTATAAATAGGTTTCGTATAAGCAACACCAGTACTTATGGTGTATTCTTATATCAAATAAATATTCTGATGTGCCAATTAAGTCATGCAAAAATGATTAATAAACGGCTTCTTTACCCGTTATCATAAAATTGGCTCGTATTATCTTTTTCGTGGGAATCACGTTATCGTTGGGTTATAGTTCCAATGGTCGGAAGAGAAATGTTGACCATCAAAAAGATGAAGGTCACTATCAACAGTAATATATCAATTTGGATCACTAGTAACAAGGAGTATAATATATATGGAACAATTCAAACATCAGGTCTCCACAAAAGATTCTATTTTATTACAAAAAATGGGTTGAAAAGGGAATCCAATTTATAGAACATATATATGATTTTCGGAAGCGAGAATTTTACGGTTTCGAAGAGATACAAGAATTATATGATGTAAACTCGGCTGATTTTTTAAAATATTATACAATTTTACGAAGCATTCCCACCGAGTGGAAAAATAAACTAAAAATTGACAATATGTCGTACACTACACCAGCATACTTAATGGATAAAATAAAAAAACACACAAAAGTATGTAAACTTGTATATAAAGACCTTATATTAAAACAAAAACCATGCGAATTAAAATCAATTAACAAGTGGCAGACACTTTTTAAGAAAGATGATTTTGACTGGGAAAAAATATTCATACAACCACTTCACATAACAATAGACACAAAATTACAAGGAGTATAATGTCTTAATTTGTCAAGGGATAAAGAAACTAACCTTTGTGACGGCTAATATACATAACTTATGCATATATATGTGATGAACTAGATATAGGACTATTGTGTGAGAATGTTAGAGATGAACATACTATTAAGTGCTATATGTAGGACTATTGTGTGAGAATGTTAGAGATGAACATACTATTAAGTGCTATATGTAGGACTATTGTGTGAGAATGTTAGAGATGAACATACTATTAAGTGCTATATGTAGAACTATTGTGTGAGAATGTTAGAGATGAACATACTATTAAGTGCTATATGTAGGACTATTGTGTGGGAATGTTAGAAATGAACATACTATTAAGTGCTATATGTAGGACTATTGTGTGAGAATGTTAGAGATGAACATACTATTAAGTGCTATATGTAGGACTATTGTGTGAGAATGTTAGATATGAACATAATATTAAGTGCTATATGTAGGACTATTGTGTGAGAATGTTAGAGATGAACATACTATTAAGTGCTATATGTAGGACTATTGTGTGAGAATGTTAGAGATGAACATACTATTAAGTGTTATATGTAGGACTATTGTGTGGGAATGTTAGAGATGAACATACTATTAAGTGCTATATGTAGGACTATTGTGTGGGAATGTTAGATATGAACATACTATTAAGTGCTATATGTAGGACTATTGTGTGAGAATGTTAGATATGAACATAATATTAAGTGCTATATGTAGGACTATTGTGTGGGAATGTCAGATATGAACATACTATTAAGTGTTATATGTAGGACTATTGTGTGAGAATGTTAGAGATGAACATACTATTAAGTGCTATATGTAGGACTATTGTGTAAGAGTGTTAGAGATGAACATACTATTAAGTGTTATATGTAGGACTATTGTGTGAGAATGTTAGAGATGAACATACTATTAAGTGCTATATGTAGGACTATTGTGTGAGAATGTCAGATATGAACATACTATTAAGTGCTATATGTAGGACTATTGTGTAAGAGTGTCAGAGATGAACATAATATTAAGTGCTATATGTAGGACTATTGTGTGAGAATGTTAGAGATGAACATACTATTAAGTGCTATATGTAGGACTATTGTGTGAGAATGTTAGAGATGAACATAATATTAAGTGCTATATGTAGGACTATTGTGTGGGAATGTCAGATATGAACATAATATTAAGTGTTATATGTAGGACTATTGTGTGAGAATGTTAGAGATGAACATACTATTAAGTGCTATATGTAGGACTATTGTGTGGGAATGTCAGATATGAACATAATATTAAGTGCTATATGTAGGACTATTGTGTGGGAATGTCAGATATGAACATAATATTAAGTGCTATATGTAGGACTATTGTGTGAGAATATTAGATATGAACATAATATTAAGTGCTATATGTAGGAATATTGTGTGAGAATGTCAGATATGAACATAATATTAAGTGCTATATGTAGGACTATTGTGTGAGAATGTCAGATATGAACATAATATTAAGTGTTTTATGTAGGACTATTGTGTGGGAATGTCAGATATGAACATACTATTAAGTGCTATATGTAGGACTATTGTGTGGGAATGTCAGAAATGAACATACTATTAAGTGCTATATGTAGGACTATTGTGTGAGAATGTCAGAAATGAACATACTATTAAGTGCTATATGTAGGACTATTGTGTGGGAATGTCAGAAATGAACATACTATTAAGTGCTATATGTAGGACTATTGTGTGAGAATGTCAGATATGAACATACTATTAAGTGCTATATGTAGGACTATTGTGTGAGAATGTCAGAAATGAACATACTATTAAGTGCTATATGTAGGACTATTGTGTGGGAATGTCAGAAATGAACATACTATTAAGTGTTATATGTAGGACTATTGTGTGGGAATGTCAGAAATGAACATACTATTAAGTGCTATATGTAGGACTATTGTGTGGGAATGTCAGATATGAACATAATATTGTTACGCGCCAACCGGGGTCAATCTAGTGGGAAGACGGGAGGACGGACGTGGGCTGATCACAGCGGACAATTGGCTAAATGACGACAACGATGTTATGTTCTTCTATCTTCTTTTACTCTAGTGCAACTGATACGCATATGTGTGACTATTAACGATCACTATACAATATACGATATACAATATTACAAACTGTCGTCTGATATGTTATACGGACAGGCAAGGATTTCTGGCTATTTCGGAGTGTTGGAGGCCCAGAATGACATTCTGCCTCGTATTTATACTAACACACAATGCGACGTGTGGGTGCATACTGTGGAATCCACACGTAGCAGTGCATGCGCGTGCCCCACATGTCGAATGACGCTGCCCACATGTCGCATTACGTCACACACACATTTCTTAGTACCACAGGTACTCGCAACTAAAAACTAAAATAGGACTGTTGCGTCAACTAAGCACTGCATACATATCAATAACATACATACACTTATAAAGAGGCTCCCCGAAACTTACGTTTAGACAAATTCGCCCTCTATGAATGCCACATACTAGTTAACGAAAAGTCCATTCAAACACTCCATAATTAAGGGCATATTATTGTCCGTTCACTTCATCCCGCGTACATGTACTTGAACGCGTTTCATCCCTTTCTCTGGCGATAACGACTTCCTACCGCTCTCCTTGTTTCTCTGAAGTCGATGCCGTCTCTCCGTAGGTGGTCTGTGACATCTCCTGGACTAGCCTGTGTATGGTCCTCAGTGATCCTGGTTGTCCTCGATTTTGCGATACGCCTTGTCCTAACCATGTTCCCTTCTTCATCCTCATTTCCATCCCCATCCAGAATGCTGACAGCTCGCTCAATTCGCACCGCGTGTCCTACGCACACACTCTGCCCTAGCACGATATCCGTTGGGAAGGGATTAAGTACCCTGACTTTACAGGTCGGCCCTTTGTTAATGTCTACTAGCGTAGATGCGATCTTTAACTTATACTTTTCTCGAAGACCATCGATTGGCTCCACCACATATTCCGCATGTACCTCTGAGTCATCGTCTTCATCTCTCTCGACATATACATCCACCACTGTTTCAGCCCTTCCCGTGAGGCACGCATCGTCAGCTGGAGTCACTCTCCTTGACCGGTTTCTTCTCCCTATTCGAACGCATGGTATATCTGTACCATCTAATCTCATCAACCCCTTGCTTAGGATTAAGTCAGCAGGCCCCTTTTCACTCCCCATAAGTATATCATATCCCAACAAGGCATCATCTTCTATTTCAGCCACCACCATTTCGCGTACCATCTCGTACGATCCTAGTGATATGCAAAACTCTGCCTTCCCCATCTCTTTTATTGGCGAACCATTCGCCCCACGAAGACATCCGGACTTCGTTAACTTTGACCTGTTACCTTCCTCCAACCTCTCGTACACCCTTGATGAGAACACCATCCTTGTCGCACCAGTATCTACTGTAAACAGGATGTCCGTTCCTGCTACCGTACCATTCACGTGCACTCCATCACAGAGTCTCTTGCCACCAGTCCCACCGTTCTCATTATCTGTCCTTCTTGCATTTCTCCCCACGTGACCTCTCTCCGCTAATCGGACCGTCTCCCGGCCACTCGGGTAGGTCCATGGTCGTTTAAATTCTGCTCCGCCGAGGTATGTCTCATATTCTCCTGCTTGTATTCAACCCTGCTCCGCCAGTGCCTCGATCCAACTGAGGACTCCTTCTCTGGGCAGTCGCGAGCATAATGACCAGGGCTATGGCAGCAGAAACACTATATGTCCCTGTTACGCCAATGCCTCCTTACCGTCGATGGCACCTTTTCCTGGCAGTCACGGGCATAGTGACCTGTCCTATTGCAGTGGAAACACTCCACGTCCCTATTCCGTTGCGCTGGCATATTTCTTGGGTGCCTTACGTTGTCCGCCTCTTCTAGTTTCGCCAACCTCACTAAGAATTTCGCTAAAACCACTTATGGTTTACTCATCCCAGTCGCACCATGGTCGGCACCTTCCTTGCTGGATGCCATCCCCACCCCTTTAGCTGTCACCGCGGTGTCTCCCTCCTCTGGAACCCTGGACACGTTCGCCGACATTTCATATTCGGTCTCGTCTGACTGAAGTGCCCTTCGGACTGTTTTGTACTTCCTATATATGGCTCCGGTATTTCTAGTCTGAATGAAATTGACCACATGATAGACCGCCTCATCAATCGTTCCTGATTCCTTGTGGAACTCCACTTCAAATCTAACTTCATCATCTCTCAGCCCGTCCAAGAAGTTTCTCACTAGGTCCTCCTCTCTGGTCTTCCTGTCACTATAGCCATGTGCCTTGTCGTATAACATCTTAAGATCGGCTGCATACTCTTCGGCAGTTTCGCCGGCCTTCTGGTGACGCCTACTAAATTTGGCTGCAAACGAACGGCTAGTCTCAACCACTCTGAATCTTTTCCGCATTTCCCATACTAACTCCTCGCAGTTTTCTAGAACGGCTTTCGGCAATTGTCCAAATAAAAACTGTGCCGCGAGGCCTTCCATTCGCGGCAGTACCTGGTCTATTTTAGTATCGTCAACCCAGTTGTGTCGATCAGCTATGGCTTCGAATCTCGCTATCCACACCTGCCTCTCGTCTTTGCCAGTAAACGCTGGTATCCTTACATATGTTGCATGGTTCCGGGTCCCAGGACATCTGTTGCATTGTGGCTGATCATTTCTCCACGAGGGATCCACCTGCGCATGCTCTGGGTATCTGTAATAATACCTTTCGGAACTTGATGTGTAGTTGAGTTGTAGTTAGCATTGTGTACATAGGATCCCGGGACCACCTTATCCACCTCTGGTAATCGATCATCTCGCACGTCCCCCTGGGGCAGCCTGTCTCGACTTGGTTGTACGTCATAATCAATGTGCCGGTGACTGTTACTCGTTCGATCTCCACCACGATTAACATCACGGGTAATGGCCTGCTTCAAATCCCGTAATTCGGTGACCTTGTCCTTCAACACTCCAAAAATGCCCTTTAATCCTGACGTATTAACTGCGTTGTCTGCATGCAAGAGTACATCTCTCGACCCGGTATCATCTCGTCCATGTAACAACTGTGAAGACTCCAAGGCAGCATCACTCAGCAAGCTGTCCCCGCTTCTTGCCCTAGACAAGCCTCCCCGACTGTTTCTATATTGCCCACGGCGCCTTATATATATCTCCCCATCACTCCCAACATAATGAACATAATAGTAAGTGCTATATGTAGAAATATTGTGTAAGTATGTCAGAGATGAACATAATATTAAGTGTTATATGTAGGAATATTGTGTAAGAATGTCAGAGATGAACATAATATTAAGTGTTATATGTAGGAATATTGCGTAAGTATGTCAGAGATGAACATAATATTAAGTGTTATATGTAGGACTATTGTGTAAGAATGTCAGAGATGAACATAATATTAAATGTTATATGTAGGACTATTGTGTAAGAATGTCAGAGATGAACATAATATTAAATGTTATATGTAGGACTATTGTGTGGGAATGTCAGAGATGAACATAATATTAAAAGTTATATGTAGGACTATTGCGTTGGAATGTCAGAGATGAACATAATATTAAGTGCTATATGTAGGAATATTGTGTAAGAATGTCAGAGATGAACATAATATTAAGTGTTATATGTAGGAATATTGTGTAAGAATGTCAGAGATGAACATAATATTAAGTGTTATATGTAGGAACATTGTGTAAGAATGTCAGAGATGAACATAATATTAAGTGTTATATGTAGGAATATTGTGTGTGAAGGTCAGATATGAACATAATATTAAGTGTTATATGTATGACTATTGTGTAAGAATGTCAGAGATGAACATAATATTAAATGTTATATGTAGGACTATTGTGTGGGAATGTCAGAGATGAACATAATATTAAAAGTTATATGTAGGACTATTGCGTGGGAATGTCAGAGATGAACATAATATTAAGTGTTATATGTAGGACTATTGTGTGAGAATGTCAGATATGAACATAATATTAAGTGTTATATGTAGGAATATTGTGTGAGAATGTCAGAGATGAACATAATATTAAGTGTTATATGTAGGACTAGTGTGTGGGAATGTCAGAGATGAACATAATATTAAGTGTTATATGTAGGAATATTGTGTAAGAATGTCAGAGATGAACATAATATTAAGTACTATATGTAGGACTATTGTGTAAGAATGTCAGAGATGAACATAATATTAAGTGTTATATGTAGGACTATTGTGTGGGAATTTCAGAGATGAACATAATATTAAGTAGTATATGTAGGACTATTGTGTGAGAATGTCAGATATGAACATAATATTAAGTGTTATATGTAGGACTATTGTGTGGGAATGTCAGAGATGAACATAATATTAAGTGTTATATGTAGGACTATTGTGTGAGAATGTCAGAGAGGAACATACTATTAAGTGTAGGACTATTGTGTGGGAATGTCAGAGATGAACATAATATTAAGTGCTATATGTAGGAATATTGTGTAAGAATGCCAGAGATGAACATAATATTAAAAGTTATATGTATGACTATTGTGTGGGAATGTCAGAGATGAACATAATATTAAATGTTATATGTAGGACTATTGTGTGGGAATGTCAGAGATGAACATAATATTAAGTGTTATATGTAGGACTATTGTGTGAACATGTCAGATATGAACATAATATTAAGTGTTATATGTAGGACTATTGTGTGGGAATGTCAGAGATGAACATAATATTAAGTGCTATATGTAGGACTATTGTGTGAGAATGTCAGAGATGAACATAATATTAAGTGCTATATGTAGGACTATTGTGTGAGAATGTCAGAGATGAACATAATATTAAGTGTTACATATAGGACTATTGTGTGGGAATGTCAGAGATGAACATAATATTAAGTGTTATATGTAGGACTATTGTGTGAGAATGTCAGATATGAACATAATATTAAGTGTTATATGTAGGACTATTGTGTGGGAATGTCAGATATGAACATAATATTAAGTGCTATATGTAGGACTATTGTGTGAGAATGTCAGATATGAACATAATATTAAGTGTTATATGTAGGAATATTGTGTGGGAATGTCAGAGATGAACATAATATTAAGTGCTATATGTAGGACTATTGTGTGAGAATGTCAGAGATGAACATAATATTAAGTGCTATATGTAGGACTATTGTGTGTGAATGTCAGAGATGAACATAATATTAAGTGCTATATGTAGGACTATTGTGTGTGAATGTCAGAGATGAACATAATATTAAGTGTTACATATAGGATTATTGTGTGGGAATGTCAGATATGAAAATAATATTAAGTGTTATATGTAGGACTATTGTGTGAACATGTCAGATATGAACATACTATTAAGTACTATATGTAGGACTATTGTGTAAGAATGTCAGAGATGAACATACTATTAAGTGTTATATGTAGGACTATTGTGTGAGAATGTTAGATATGAACATACTATTAAGTGTTATATGTAGGACCATTGTGTGAGAATGTCAGATATGAACATAATCTTTAATGTTATATGTAGGACTATTGTGTGGGAATTTCAGAGATGAACATAATATTAAGTAGTATATGTAGGACTATTGTGTAAGAATGTCAGATATGAACATAATATTAAGTGTTATATGTAGGACTATTGTGTGAGAATGTCAGAGAGGAACATACTATTAAGTGTAGGACTATTGTGTGGGAATGTCAGAGATGAACATAATATTAAGTGCTATATGTAGGAATATTGTGTAAGAATGCCAGAGATGAACATAATATTAAAAGTTATATGTAGGACTATTGTGTGGGAATGTCAGAGATGAACATAATATTAAAAGTTATATGTAGGACTATTGCGTGGGAATGTCAGAGATGAACATAATATTAAGTGTTATATGTAGGACTATTGTGTGAACATGTCAGAGATGAACATAATATTAAGTGCTATATGTAGGACTATTGTGTGAGAATGTCAGAGATGAACATAATATTAAGTGCTATATGTAGGACTATTGTGTGAGAATGTCAGAGATGAACATAATATTAAGTGCTATATGTAGGACTATTGTGTGAGAATGTCAGAGATGAACATAATATTAAGTGTTACATATAGGACTATTGTGTGGGAATGTCAGAGATGAACATAATATTAAGTGTTATATGTAGGATTATTGTGTGAGAATGTCAGATATGACAATAATATTAAGTGTTATATGTAGGACTATTGTATGAGAATGTTATATATGAACATAATATTAAGTGTTATATGTAGGACTAATGTGTGGGAATGTCAGATATGAACATAATAATAAGTACTATATGTAGGACTATTGCGTGGGAATGTCAGATATGAACATAATATTAAGTGCTATATGTAGGACTATTGTATGAGAATGTTAGATATGAACATAATATTAAGTGTTATATGTAGGACTAATGTGTGGGAATGTCAGATATGAACATAATATTAAGTACTATATGTAGGACTATTGCGTGGGAATGTCAGATATGAACATAATATTAAGTGCTATATGTAGGACTATTGTGTGAGAATGTCAGAGATGAACATAATATTAAGTGCTATATGTAGGACTATTGTGTGAGAATGTCAGAGATGAACATAATATTAAGTGCTATATGTAGGACTATTGTGTGAGAATGTCAGAGATGAACATACTATTAAGTGCTATATGTAGGACTATTGTGTGAGAATGTCAGAGATGAACATAATATTAAGTGCTATATGTAGGACTATTGTGTGAGAATGTCAGAGATGAACATAATATTAAGTGCTATATGTAGGACTATTGTGTGAGAATGTCAGAGATGAACATAATATTAAGTGTTACATATAGGACTATTGTGTGGGAATGTCAGAGATGAACATAATATTAAGTGTTATATGTAGGACTATTGTGTGAGAATGTCAGATATGAACATAATATTAAGTGTTATATGTAGGACTATTGTATGAGAATGTTAGATATGAACATAATATTAAGTGTTATATGTAGGACTAATGTGTGGGAATGTCAGATATGAACATAATATTAAGTACTATATGTAGGACTATTGTGTGGGAATGTCAGATATGAACATAATATTAAGTGCTATATGTAGGACTATTGTGTGAGAATGTCAGAGATGAACATAATATTAAGTGTTATATGTAGGACTATTGTGTGGGAATGTCAGATATGAACATAATATTAAGTGCTATATGTAGGACTATTGTGTGAGAATGTCAGAGATGAACATAATATTAAGTGCTATATGTAGGACTATTGTGTGAGAATGTCAGAGATGAACATAATATTAAGTGCTATATGTAGGACTATTGTGTGAGAATGTCAGAGATGAACATAATATTAAGTGCTATATGTAGGACTATTGTGTGAGAATGTCAGAGATGAACATAATATTAAGTGTTATATGTAGGACTATTGTGTGAGAATGTCAGAGATGAACATAATATTAAGTGCTATATGTAGGACTATTGTGTGAGAATGTCAGAGATGAACATACTATTAAGTGCTATATGTAGGACTATTGTGTGAGAATGTCAGATATGAACATAATATTAAGTGTTATATGTAGGACTATTGTGTGAGAATGTCAGAGATGAACATAATATTAAGTGTTATATGTAGGACTATTGTGTGGGAATGTCAGATATGAACATAATATTAAGTGCTATATGTAGAACTATTGTGTGAAATGTCAGATATGAACATAATTAAGTGTTATATGTAGGAATATTGTGTGGGAATGTCAGAGATGAACATAATATTAAGTGCTATATGTAAGACTATTGTGTGAGAATGTCAGAGATGAACATAATATTAAGTGCTATATGTAGGACTATTGTGTGGAATGTCAGAGATGAACATAAAATTGTGGAATGTCAGAGATGAACATAATATTAAGTGCTATATGTAGGATATTGTTAGAATGCAGAATGAACATAATATTAAGTTATATGTAGGACTATTGTGTGGGAATGTCAGAGATGAACATAATATTAAGTTATATGTAGGACTATTGTGGGAATGTCAGAGATGAACATATATTAAGTGCTATATGTAGGACTATTGTGTGAAATGTCAGAGATGAACATAATATTAAGTGCTATATGTAGGACTATTGTGTGAGAATGTCAGAGATGAACATAATATTAAGTGCTATATGTAGGACTATTGTGTGAGAATGTCAGAGATGAACATAATATTAAGTGCTATATGTAGGACTATTGTGTGAGAATGTCAGAGATGAACATAATATTAAGTGTTACATATAGGACTATTGTGTGGGAATGTCAGAGATGAACATAATATTAAGTGTTATATGTAGGACTATTGTGTGAGAATGTCAGAGATGAACATAATATTAAGTGTATATGTAGGACTATTGTGTGGAATGTCAGAGATGAACATAATATTAAGTGCTATATGTAGGACTATTGTGTGGGAATGTCAGAGATGAACATAATATTAAGTGCTATATGTAGGACTATTGTGTGGGAATGTCAGAGATGAACATAATATAAGTGCTATATGTAGGACTATGTGTGAGAATGTAGAGATGAACATAATATTAAGTGTTATAGTAGGACTATTGTGTGGGAATGTCAGAGATGAACATAATATTAAGTACTATGTAGGACTATTGTGTGGGAATGTCAGAGATGAACATAATATTAAGTGCTATATGTAGGACTATTGTGTGAGAATGTCAGAGATGAACATAATATTAAGTGTTATATGTAGGACTATTGTGTGGGAATGTCAGAGATGAACATAATATTAAGTGTTATATGTAGGACTATTGTGTGAGAATGTCAGAATGAACATAATATTAAGTGTAGGACTATTGTGTGAGAATGTCAGAGATGAACATAATATTAAGTGCTATATGTAGGACTATTGTGTAAGAATGTCAGAGATGAACATAATATTAAGTGCTATATGTAGGACTATTGTGTGAGAATGTCAGAGATGAACATAATATTAAGTGCTATATGTAGGACTATTGTGTGAGAATGTCAGAGATGAACATAATATTAAGTGCTATATGTAGGACTATTGTGTGAGAATGTCAGAGATGAACATAATATTAAGTGTTACATATAGGACTATTGTGTGGGAATGTCAGAGATGAACATAATATTAAGTGTTATATGTAGGACTATTGTGTGAGAATGTCAGATATGAACATAATATTAAGTGTTATATGTAGGACTATTGTGTGAGAATGTCAGAGATGAACATAATATTAAGTGTTATATGTAGGACTATTGCGTGGGAATGTCAGAGATGAACATACTATTAAGTGTTATATGTAGGACTATTGTGTGAACATGTCAGAGATGAACATAATATTAAATGTTACATATAGGACTATTGTGTGGGAATGTCAGAGATGAACATAATATTAAGTGCTATATGTAGGAATATTGTGTGGGAATGTCAGAGATGAACATAATATTAAGTGCTATATGTAGGACTATTGTGTGAGAATGTCAGAGATGAACATAATATTAAGTGCTATATGTAGGACTATTGTGTGAGAATGTCAGAGATGAACATAATATTAAGTGCTATATGTAGGACTATTGTGTGGGAATGTCAGAGATGAACATAATATTAAGTGTTATATGTAGGACTATTGTGTGAGAATGTCAGAGATGAACATAATATTAAGTGCTATATGTAGGACTATTGTGTGAGAATGTCAGAGATGAACATAATATTAAGTGTTATATGTAGGACTATTGTGTGGGAATGTCAGAGATGAACATAATATTAAGTGCTATATGTAGGACTATTGTGTGAGAATGTCAGAGATGAACATAATATTAAGTGCTATATGTAGGACTATTGTGTGAGAATGTCAGAGATGAACATAATATTAAGTGTTATATGTAGGACTATTGTGTGAGAATGTCAGAGTGATAATATTAAGTGATATGTAGGACTATTGTGTGAGAATGTCAGATATGAACATAATATTAAGTGCTATATGTTATAGAACTATTGTGGAGAATGTCAGAGATGAATATAATATTAAGTGTTATATGTAGGACTATTGTGTGGGAATGTCAGATATGAACATAATATTAAGTGCTATATGTAGAACTATTGTGTGAACATGTCAGATATGAACATAATATTAAGTGTTATATGTAGGAATATTGTGTGGGAATGTCAGAGATGAACATAATATTAAGTGCTATTTGTAAGACTATTGTGTGAGAATGTCAGAGATGAACATAATATTAAGTGCTATATGTAGGACTATTGTGTGTGAATGTCAGAGATGAACATAATATTAAGTGTTATATGTAGGAATAGTGTGTGGGAATGTCAGAGATGAACATATTATTAAGTGCTATATGTAGGACTATTGTGTGAGAATGTCAGAGATGAACATAATATTAAGTGCTATATGTAGGACTATTGTATGTGAATGTCAGAGATGAACATAATATTAAGTGTTACATATAGGATTATTGTGTGGGAATGTCAGAGATGAACATAATATTAAGTGTTATATGTAGGACTATTGTGTGAGAATGTCAGAGAGGAACATACTATTAAGTGTAGGACTATTGTGTGGGAATGTCAGAGATGAACATAATATTAAGTGCTATATGTAGTAATATTGTGTAAGATTGCCAGAGATGAACATAATATTAAAAGTTATATGTATGACTATTGTGTGGGAATGTCAGAGATGAACATAAGATTAAGTGCTATATGTAGGAATATTGTGTGGGAATGTCAGAGATGAAAATAATATTAAGTGCTATATGTAGGACTATTGTGTGAGAATGTCAGAGATGAACATAATATTAAGTGCTATATGTAGGACTATTGTGTGAGAATGTCAGAG
>JABXNX010000229.1:0-14947 GCA_014843695.1 Archivesica marissinica | reverse complement strand
AGTGTTATATGTAGGACTATTGTGTGAACATGTCAGATATGAACATAATATTAAGTACTATATTTAGGACTATTGCGTGGGAATGTCAGATATGAACATAATATTAAGTGCTATATGTAGGACTATTGTTTGAGAATGTCAGATATGAACATAATATTAAGTACTATATGTAGGACTATTGCGTGGGAATGTCAGATATGAACATAATATTAAGTGCTATATGTAGGACTATTGTGTGAGAATGTCAGATATGAACATAATATTAAGTGCTATATGTAGGACTATTTTGTGAGAATGTCAGATATGAACATAATATTAAGTACTATATGTAGGACTATTGCGTGGGAATGTCAGTTATGAACATAATATTAAGTGCTATATGTAGGACTATTGTGTGAGAATGTCAGATATGAACATAATAGTAAGTGTTATATGTAGGACTAGTGTGTGGGAATGTCAGAGATGAACATAATATTAAGTGTTATATGTAGGAATATTGTGTAAGAATGTCAGAGATGAACATACTATTAAGTACTATATGTAGGACTATTGTGTAAGAATGTCAGAGATGAACATACTATTAAGTGTTATATGTAGGACTATTGTGTGAGAATGTTAGATATGAACATACTATTAAGTGTTATATGTAGGACCATTGTGTGAGAATGTCAGATATGAACATAATCTTTAATGTTATATGTAGGACTATTGTGTGGGAATTTCAGAGATGAACATAATATTAAGTAGTATATGTAGGACTATTGTGTAAGAATGTCAGATATGAACATAATATTAAGTGTTATATGTAGGACTATTGTGTGAGAATGTCAGAGAGGAACATACTATTAAGTGTAGGACTATTGTGTGGGAATGTCAGAGATGAACATAATATTAAGTGCTATATGTAGGAATATTGTGTAAGAATGCCAGAGATGAACATAATATTAAAAGTTATATGTAGGACTATTGTGTGGGAATGTCAGAGATGAACATAATATTAAAAGTTATATGTAGGACTATTGCGTGGGAATGTCAGAGATGAACATAATATTAAGTGTTATATGTAGGACTATTGTGTGAACATGTCAGAGATGAACATAATATTAAGTGCTATATGTAGGAATATTGTGTGGGAATGTCAGAGATGAACATAATATTAAGTGCTATATGTAGGACTATTGTGTGAGAATGTCAGAGATGAACATAATATTAAGTGCTATATGTAGGACTATTGTGTGAGAATGTCAGAGATGAACATAATATTAAGTGTTACATATAGGACTATTGTGTGGGAATGTCAGAGATGAACATAATATTAAGTGTTATATGTAGGACTATTGTGTGAGAATGTCAGATATGAAAATAATATTAAGTGTTATATGTAGGACTATTGTATGAGAATGTTAGATATGAACATAATATTAAGTGTTATATGTAGGACTAATGTGTGGGAATGTCAGATATGAACATAATATTAAGTACTATATGTAGGACTATTGCGTGGGAATGTCAGATATGAACATAATATTAAGTGCTATATGTAGGACTATTGTATGAGAATGTTAGATATGAACATAATATTAAGTGTTATATGTAGGACTAATGTGTGGGAATGTCAGATATGAACATAATATTAAGTACTATATGTAGGACTATTGCGTGGGAATGTCAGATATGAACATAATATTAAGTGCTATATGTAGGACTATTGTGTGAGAATGTCAGAGATGAACATAATATTAAGTGCTATATGTAGGACTATTGTGTTGAGAATGTCAGAGATGAACATATTATTAAGTACTATATGTAGGACTATTGTGTGAGAATGTCAGAGATGAACATACTATTAAGTGCTATATGTAGGACTATTGTGTGAGAATGTCAGAAATGAATATAATATTAAGTGTTATATGTAGGACTATTGTGTGAGAATGTCAGAGATGAACATAATACTAATCATCCCTCTGTTAGCTAAGTCTTTTAGGGACATTTTTAGAAATCCCCGCGAGGGTTCGACATTTGAGGAAGATAGATAGATAGTCTTTCACGTTCAAAATATATACGTTGTTTTCTACATCCGCTGTTGTTTTACGCATGCGCGCTGTGTGTGCTTACATTGCATGTGTTGATAAACAAATTCGCGTATACGACGGTTTAAATTTATTGGAATTTTATCGTTTCTGAGCGACTATTTCGATTGTTGTAAACACATACATATTAGTATTTATATTTTACCCAAAACATCCTTTATTACGATGTAATGCTGCTTTAAGGCACGGAGATGGCGGAAAGACGAACATATCTCGACCAAGTGTTCTATGCTGACCAGACCACGGTTCGTAATTGGTCTGGCATGTTCCACAATAGTCGTCAACAGAAGTTCATGAGGCACAGGTCAACTAGAGAATAGCACTCTGGGGAGATACAAACCCCCCATGCTGGGCTGACCGCCATGATCACTTGCCTTGAGCCGTCTTCTCGCAAAATCGATTCACTTCCTCCTGAACCAACCCTCTATATATCCACAAAGTTTCATCAAGATTCATGGACAACCTTTTGAATTATCATGTTAACAGACATACAAGCATACACACATCCACACATCCACACACAATAACCCCCACTCCTAATGGTATGTATGGTGGTGTGTGTGTGTGGGGGGGGGGGGGGTAATCACAAATCACATTTTACGTTACGATCTCCGTCACAAATATATTTTACTGATATTGTATATTACACAAGCGACCACGTTTTAAATGTTTTGAATATTATTAACCTATCAGAACTCTTCCCCTGCCACCACGAATCCAAGTAATAAATAGAGTCTCCTTCCAAATAAATGTGCTGTTAATCGACGACACATACATCACCAGATCTAGACAAACGTAGAAAGAAAACATAATATTATGGAGACTGTAATGTATGCTTTACACGTATTCCATCAATAGAAATGTCCAAATAAAATATGTCCACGTAAGCTTGGTGTCTGGGGAAGTTGTGCAGGTCCAGACACAAAGCGTCCACTTGTCCAGACATCAAGCGTCTGAGGATACTGATAAGACTTGAAACCGAGGTCTCGTGAAGTCGTGATAGCGCAGTGGATGCGCGTTCGCTTCAGGTGCGAATGGTCTGGAGTTCGAGCCCCGCTGGAGCCGTTACGATTGTGCCCTTAGGCAAGGCATTTAAATTCCACATTGCCTCTTCTCTCTCCCTCGTGGCGATGGATTCCATCAGGAATGAGGTCTCGAGAGTGATAAATATAAGTTGTAATAACTTGTTTCACAATCGAGCTAAAATAAATTTGTATAAGATCAAATATCTCTTCAGGAGGCGTACACGCCGCACGCACGCACGCACGCACGCACGCACGCACTCACGCACGCACACACAATAGATCATAGTACGCATGACTAATGGCATACCTAGATGGCGGTTGGACTAGACGTGTCCCGTGACAACACATATGTCTTCGATTGGTTGGAATGTGGCCATGTGTAATTTTATTTACCTAGCCGCCAAAAGGTGAACGGCGCATACATGTACGTAACAAATACGTTTGTACATTAAAGCAGCATTACATCGTATGAAATAAAAGGTATTTGAAAAATTCAAATGTTACGTATGTGTAGCAATGCTGCTACACATTCTAACATTATACTTTGTATGCTTATGTTCATTTGGTAAACTGTTTTTTGCGATAAAACAAACTCGAAACCGAAAGTAGGACTTTCCGAGTCGATCGGCCACGCACTTGTTTACAACCGGAACGCATCGTCCGCACTTATTTACATTCGGAATACATCGTCCACATTTGTCCCACGTTGTCTTTTTAATTAAATTACTTGATATGTTGATTCATACCTCTGTTAGGGACATTTCTACATCCCCGCGAGGGGTTCGACATTAGAGGAAGATAGATAGATAGTCTTTCATGTTCAAAATATATACGTTGTTTTCTACATCCTCTGTTGTTTCACGCATGCGCGCTGTGAGTGCTTACATATCGTGTGTTGATAAACAAATTAGCGTATACGACGGTTTAAATTTATTGGAATTTTATCGTTTCTGGGCAACTATTTCGATTTTTGTAAACACACACACATTAGTATTTATATTTTACCCAAAACATCTTTTATTACGATGTAATGCTGCTTTAAGCGTTTTATACGGTTCATAAAATTATATATATGTGGCGTATGTGGAGGTGTGTTACTGGAATTAGATTACTCGTCAGAGAAAGTTCTAGGAAGAGTTCCTCTAGTTGATTGAAACCAAGAAGCATGTACTACAAGTAATACAAATTATACGACTCTATCCACACGCACAATACACGACTCTATCCACACGCACAATACACGACTCTATCCACACGCCACAATACACGACTCTATCCACACGCACAATACACGACTCTATCCACACGCACAATACACAACTCTATCCACACGCACAACACGACTCTATCCACACGCACAATACACGACTCTATCCACACGCACAATACACGACTCTATCCACACGCACAATACACGACTCTATCCACACGCACAATACACGACTCTATCCACACGCACAATACACGACTCTATCCACACGCACAATACACGACTCTATCCACACGCACAATACACGACTCTATCCACACGCACAATACACGACTCTATCCACACGCACAATACACAATTTATGTTTGCCAGCATTTGGTCATATAGTATGTGAAGTTTACTTCTATTCGAATACTAGTAAAGCGAAACTTAGGAACACTTACATTATATAATGAATTCTATGCCATGTCCAGTGCTATTTACCTGTCATCATTACAACAAATTCTGAAATAGCAAATATGCCGAGTCATTCAGCAATATACACTTAACAACTCTTATAAGTGTGCATCTTTGATTTCCGTATAACATTTTTATTTATCAATAGTTTTGCACGAAATTGTGTGTACTGGCTATTGACTACATTTCGAGTATTATCCCGTACTCCGTGTGTTCAATTTAATCGATACGGCGCGTTGAACCACGCAACGTCAAAATCAACACAATGCACGAGGAAATGGTGCGCTGGCACAAAATAAAACTGCATTTAGTCGTTGTGGACTTGATTACGATCCACACATCAGAAAAACATGGCATGGGCAGGCTGACCATAGCGAAACGGGGAATAGCCGTCGGCTTCATCAACGCCGGTATACACCAAACAGAGGTACGTCTCAAAGTTAATTCAATGCCACTAATTAATTAAGTTTCTTTGTGTTATAAAAATTGAAAGTCACTAACATTCAGTTTTTTATCGAAAATATCCATAAAAAATAAATTATATATTTTAATTACTAATTTCATGTTATCCGTATCATTTGCAGGTTGCGCGAAGCATGGGTGTACACCGCAACACCATCAGAAAGCTGATGCTTAAGTACAGAGCGACTGCCAACGTTGGTAACCTCCCTCGCAGACCACGTGGGCGTTGTACAACAGCTGCACAAGATAATCACATCGTACATGTGCATCGTCAGCAGAGAACACGTACAGCTGTCAAGATGGCCGGAGAAACGCGCGAGACGCACGGACGCCATACCTCTGCGCAGACCGTTAGAAGGCGTCTTCGATCGCTCGCAAACATGCGGTGTAGACGGCCCTTTAAGGGTATTGTATTGACTCAAAGGCATAGGGCACTGCGAGATCGTTGGGCTCGGCATCATCTTAGAACAACACAGGCAGAATGGGGACAGGTCCTGTTTACTGACGAAAAGAAGTTCTGCCTACAGGAAAACGACTGTCGTTCACGGGTATATCGACAAAGGAGAGAACGGTTCAACGACAACTGCGTCATCGAACGAGATAGGTACGGGGTGGGTCAGTAATTGTATGGGCTGGTGTCTCCTTACATCACAAGACTAACATCGTGTTCATTAACGGTAATCTAAACGCCGCCCGGTACCAACATGACGTGCTTCAAACTGAGGTGGTACCCATGTTTAGGAACAATAGAGGATTGCGGTTGCTGCAGGATGGCGCACCAGCCCACACGGCTAGGGCGACAAGATTCTTTCTGAATGCTAACCACATCAATGTGATGGACATACCACCGAAGTCTCCCACTTAAGCATTATAGAAAATGTATGGGATGAATTGAATCGCCGCTTAAGAAGGACCGGCGCAGTGCCACAGACCATCGCCCAGCTCCGTGCGAAGATTGGGCAAGAGTGGGCAAATCTACCCCAGAACTATGTACGACGTTATGTCCCTTCCATGCGACGACGTTGCCAATCTGTGATCCGCAGTCGGGGTGGGCATACGCGATATTAGAATAATTAATTCTCATCGGCCTGTGTTTTATCATTGACATTATCATTTTGCAGCATTGACTATTTACGCACCATCACATTACTTAAATTTGTGTTTGTTATGAAATAAAATAAATGGAATATCATGAAATATATCTCAACTGTATTTGCTGAAAATTTCATCATTATCGGGCCAATATTGACGGAGATATGAGACCATTTATACATGCACGCTTATAAGAGTTGTTAAGTGTACATATGTGGATTCTCCTACCAACCTATCGACAGATCAACCTACATGCCAACGTCACTCAATATATATATAATACAATACAACTCATTTATTGCATTAAAACATAGCATACAGTAAGGTCGAATCCCATTGTTAGTGTCGAATTCTTGCGTTCCCGAAATACTTCTCGTATGGCACCCGGGGACTTCTCGGAGGGCATCCGGGGACCTCTCGGAGGGCATCCGGGGACATCTCGTATGGCATCCGGGGACTTCTCGGAGGGCATCCGGGGACATCTCGTATGGCATCCGGGGACTTCTCGGAGGGCATCCGGGGACTTCTCGGAGGGCATCCGGGGACTTCTCGGAGGGCATCCGGGGACTTCTACACCAATAATAACAATATGACCTGTGCTGTTTGTGCGACTTGAAACCCCAAAGCCAGACAATCAAGATACATGTATACACTACGTAATATATAAAATTCGCGTTACGATTAGTATCTACCAGCAGGGGCGGCTTCAGGATGTTGGGTTAGGGGGGCGTGAAGTTGGGGGAAGGTACGGGATGGGGTATCCCCCTCCTTTTGGTGGGGTGTCCGGGGGCATCCCCTGGACATTATTTGAAGTATAGGTATGTAATGGCGGCTTCTGGAGCATTCTGAGGCATACAGTTGGGTATTATATTGAATGGGTCCTGTTTTAATGTGTTGATAGATCACCCAACAATCGTATCTTGGCGACTGATTTGGGATAACCCCCTTCTGTTGGTTTGGGTCCGGCAGGGGTTCATGGGTCCTCCCCTGAAAAGGTTTTGAAGTTTCGGTATGAAATGACGGTTTCTGGTGTACTCTTGGAAGCTATATTGTATGGGCCACATTGGCGGCTCCAGAATTTCGGGTTAGGGGGCGTGAAGATGGAGACAGGAGTGATTAATAGTTGCATCCAAGAACTAATGCTGACGAGATTCAGGAGAGGGGCGTCCCGACGGCCCTTTATGCTCCTATATTGTAACAATTTGAAAGATGTTACAATCTACGAGCTTTAGTTAAATGGTTGGAAAGACGTGGGGGTCCGCGGGTCCTCCCCCAGAGAAAATGTTGGGAAATTTAGATATTTTGATAGAAAACACAAACATTACTTACAAATAAACGAACTCTGGCACTTTTAGGGGGGTGGCGTACGCCGGGTCCGCCCCCTGGAACCGCCTATGACCAGGGTAAGCCAGGTGTAAATTGTGTTTGTCATTGGTAAATCAAGTACATTTTATACGTTAAAACATTAAACTACATGTTATATTGGGATTTCCCTGTAATACCAGCGATATCGAATACGTGTGTTTAACATCTATTTGCTTACATAAGGTATTACATAACCTGAAAACACAGACGGATCTGTAGTCCAGTGGTAACACGCTGGACTTGTAATCCAGGGATCGCAGGTTCGATCCCTCGTCTGACCCTAATAAAAGTAACAGTCTTTCAGATGGGACTTTAGACCGAGGTCTCGTGTCGGTGCTTCACACCGTGCACGTAAAAGAACCAGAGGAGACTCTGGAATGGGGTCTCTGTCCGTATCATTGCACTATCCTCCAAAATCTAAAATGACTAATCTCTTCAGGAGGCGTCGCTCATATGGGCAACCGGTAGCGACGATAAATAAACGTAAAACACACACAAGAAAACACATAAATGTTGAACTGTAAACATTGACACGCTTACCATCATAATTAACTTTTCCATCTACACGCATGTGCATGTCCGCTTCTTGTATAATCTCGTCTACTTCCTCTTCTGTTAGTTTTTCTCCGAAATTTTTCATCACGTAACGTATTTCCTGCAAACTTATCAATCCATTTCCGTCACGATCAAATGCTTTGAATGCTTCCCTGAGTTCATCTTCGCCATTCACGTCTCCTACTTTCCGTGACATCATTGTCAGGAACTCTGGGAAGTCTATGGTACCATTACCTGGTAAATACATGTAAAAATACATGTATATATTGAAATAAATATAATAGAATAGAACCACTGTGCTAATCGGACAGCACACATTAAGCATAAGTTTGCTATTAGCCCTTGTGCGGGCGGGCCGTTGTCTCTGGTGTGGACCGTTGTCTAATGTTGTCAAAACGTGTGGCCCAAACCATTTTCATACTATGTATTGTATCGTTCTGTGCATTAACTATTGATTTGCAATAAAATATGATTAAACTGAAAGAACTAGAAACATACGAGTAGTTAGGACTAATTATTTCGTGCATACATATTCAGATCATATGTTCTCTAATAGGATGCATGCAGAACTTAGATAGCTAGCACATTAGGCTGGAATGTAGAACATAGTTCTTCTCACAAAGAAAGGTTCGTTCTCGGAAAGGGTTTCCAGATGACGTAACTATCAACGCCTAGCACTAAGAGATTCAAGAACTGATTCAACAAAATCTGTGCGTGTGTTTTACGTTTATTTATCGTCGCTACCGGTTGCCCATATGAGCAACGCCTCCTGAAGATATTAGTCATTTTAGATTTTGGAGGATAGTGCAGTGATACAGACAGAGACCCATTCCAGAGTCTCCTCTGGTTCTTTTACGTGCACGGTGTTAAGCACCGACACGAGACCTCGGTTTAACGTCCCATCTGAAAGTCTGTTAATTTTATTAGGGTCAGACGGGGGATCGAACCTGCGATCCCTGGATTACCAGTCCAGCGTGTTAGCACTGGACTACAAATCCTAAATCGAGCACACAGGGTGGATATGGATACCAAACCGCGTACCCCGAAGCCGCGACGATGGAACCAGTGGACCACATAGCTGCGTGTACAGGTAAATGCCGCTAAATTAATATGATAGTCGTCTAACTGTCGATGCATCTGTAAACCCAAGAAAGAACGAACGAGTGTTATGTGAGTTACATTTAACTTACCGTCTGCGTCGACTTCGTTTATCATATCTGTAAGGTCCGCCTCCGTGGGATTCTGACCTATAACCCGCATAACTAGTCCGAGTTCCTTGGAGGAGATTGTACCATCACCATTCTTGTCGAACAAAGAAAACGCCTCTTTAAATTCTACAAACCATAAGCATTTAGTTATTATCTCGGCACATTATTGTCATATATATATTCTATGCTAGTCCATTATCCGTGTGCATGTGAGAAGGTGGCTTGAGCTGTTGTCACAAAGGCAACATTTGTTTGCATGTATTTTGGAAACTCAAGTACATGTACTATTTATGTGCAGATTTTCTACCTTCACCGGTATATTGAACCGTAGCATTCTGTGTTTGGTAGTGTTTTTATTAGAACATGCTATTGTATTAGAACATAATAGTGTATTAGAACATACTATTGTATTAGAACCTACTGTTTTATCAGAACATACTATTTTATTAGAACATAATATTTATTAGAACCTAATATTGTATTATAACATACTATTATATTAGAACATACTCTTTTATTATACCATGGTATTGTATTAGAACATACTATTGTATTACATCATACTCTTTTTATTAGAACATGCTCTTTTATTAGGATATGTTATTGTATTAGAACATACCAATGTATTAGAACATACTCTTTTATTAGAACATACTGTCACGCGCCGAGGGATCATAGGATAATTGGTAGCGTGCTATTCCCTCGACTCACGCCAACTCAGATCGCTTACAAAAATAGGGGTCCGTCTGTCAGCTTCAAAAGTAAAAATGAACTAAAGTGGACTTTGATTAAGGCCGACTAAAAGATTAATCCAAGAGGAAGCACCCTACAGGTTTGCTGAGATAATAAGAGAAATAGAGATTTAAATGATTCAACAAGATTTATTCAACAGCTAGAACAATTTGGTTGCACACCAAGACGGACTAGTAATGTTTTACTATCATGAAATGATAACAATCGTCAGTTTCACATTAACAAATATCTTGCATTTGCACCTTATTATGCCTCTCAAATATACCCCAAAACAGCTGTATATTGTGCACTCTCAAATATACCCCAAAACAGCTGTATATTGTGCACTCTCAAATATACCCCAAAACAGCTGTATATTGTGCACTCTCAAATATACCCCAAAACAGCTGTATATAGTGCACTCTCAAATATACCCCAAAACAGCTGTATATTGTGCACTCTCAAATATACCCCAAAACAGCTGTATATTGTGCACTCTCAAATATACCCCAAAACAGCTGTATATTGTGCACAGATCTCTATAACATGTAATATGTTACTAATATAATTTATTGTAAGTATTTCTCAAGAAAACAAAAGAATAATTTTAACCTAGCAAAAAAGAGGTCTCATACCTAAGAAATAAAAGTTCAAAGCCCTTTATGAAACGCTCCCAAGCCTATTTATACTGCGCACCAAATACACTGTGCAGCGCACCAATATTTATGTGCGCGCGAATAGCGCACAACCTAAGCTGTGCGCTATTAAGCATAAACCGCACAAGAAAAGCGCACACAGCGTGCACACGGTGCGCCCGTTCGTAACTGTGCGCTGTATCCATGTCAAACAATATGGCTACCTGGTTCCAAACACTGTTTCTATGATAAAACTGAATGAAAACCTCGAACATCTTATAATGAGATTAATATATAAACATTATATTGTATTAATGTTACCTTGTGATCAAAATCTGGACTGTTTCCAGTGTATAAATACTATTTAAAGTTTGACTCTGATAAAAATCTCTGAGAAATGACAGTTTAAAACTACCCACAATGCAATGCGATTTCTATCTAAGTACTTCCGAAAAATGGCTGCCGTAGGATACACATGTTTTACTCTGTCATGGATTTAAAGGATTAACTGATAAAAACATGCTTTCTAAAGGTAATCATTGCTAGCAAAACTGATTTAAACCAATACTCTAACAAAGTACTGCAATAAACATTGATGACACACCGTAGGTTGGAGTAAAACAAGTGTATAGCCATCAACATTATGTAATCAAAAAAATGTACATGTATGTCACACGCCACTGATAAACCTGGGGCATTACACTACTATTGTATTATAACATACTCTTTTATTACAACATACTCTTTTATTAGAACATAATATTATATTAGAACATGCTATTGCATTAGAACATACTCTCGTGTTAGAACAATGTATTAGAGCGTGCTCTTTTTATTAGAACATACTATTGTATCAGAACATACTCTTTTATTAGAACATGATATTGGATTAGAACATACCACTGTATTAAAACATACTATCACATTAAAACAAATCGTTGTATTAGAACATACTATGGGATCAGAACATACTATTGCATTAGAACGTACCATTGAACTAGAACATGCCATGTTACTAGAACACACTATTGTATTAGAACGTACCAGTACATTAAAACACACTAAACTGTATTAGAACACTCTGTTGTATTAGAACATGATATTGTATTAGAAGATGTTATTGTATTAGAACATACTATTTTATAGTTAATTGTTCATGGGTGTTAGAGAATAGCTAAAATACATAAAGTAATCCCAACAGCGGAGGAATACGAAACAGAAGCATATGGAAATAAAATGTAATCTTCCACTGTTTCAAAACTGTGAAAAATAGCATTTTATTTCACTGAGAAAACTCAATCATCCACTGGAAAACATACAAGAAATAGAGGATATTTGTGCTTATTAATAACGCCACGAGTGGAAATGCATATACTGCGTACTGCTGCATTAGAACATATTAGAACATGCTATAATTGTATTAGAACATACTATTGTATTAGAATATATTCGTTAATCAGAACATACTATTGTATTAGAACATACTTTTTAATTAGAACATACTATTGTATTAGGACTATTATTGGAGTAGAACATGCCATTGTATTAGAACATACCACTGTAGTAGAACATCCCCTCGTATTAGAACATAATAGTGTGATAGTATTCGAACACACTATTGTATTAGAACACACGGTTGTATTTTAGTAGGAGGACGTACCACTGCATTAGAACATATTATTGTATTAGAACATGATATGTTGTATTAGAACATGATATTGTATTAGAACATTCTTTTGTATAATTAATTGTTCATGAGTGTTAGAGAATAGCTAAAATACATAAAGTAATCCCAACAGCGGAGGAATACGAAACACACGCAAATGGAAATAAAATGTAATCTGTTTCAAAACTGTGAAAAATAGCATTTTTATTCACTGGAAAACATACAAGAAATCGAGGATGTTTGTGTTTATTAATAATAAATATATATTTCGGAGAACACGAGATGAAATCAAATCCTATCTTACACTAATAAACACAACTTTTCTTTTTCTTTTATGATTTCCAAGGAGTTTGGCTAATATAATATTTGTTATCAAATTTAATTCATTTCAACTGCCCCTGTCGGGAGCCTCATTCACTACAATACACAACCGCACAACCACTTATGTTAGCGTGAACGTCGGTAATAAGAAATAGTTCCGGTATAATTTTCCTGTTAGTTTCTGTTTGCTGTCAAAATTAAAACCCACAGACAAAACAAGTTCATTACAATATATTGCTTTATAATTAACTGTTCATTATTGTCAACAAATAGCTAAGATATAAAAGTACATCCAATCGCGGAGGAATACCAAACTCAAACAGTGAAAGATTACTCTCACTAAGAAAACTCAATCATTCATTGGAAAGCATACAAGAAACATGTTTATGTCATGTACCTGCAATGTGCTCCTCTGTCATCTGCTCTGTCTGTGGATAGAAATGTAATATTCGTTTATACAAATTTATTTTAGCTCGATTGCGAAACAAGTTCTTACTTATATTATATTAATTACGCTCGAGACCTCATTCCTGATGGAATCCATCGCCGGAGGGAGGGAGAGAGGGAGAGAATAAGCAATGTGAAATTGAAATGCATTGCCTAAGGGTACACTCGTAACGGCTCAAGTGGGGCTCGAACTCCGGGCCGTTCGCACCTGAAGCGAACGCGCTACCACTGCGCTATCACGACTTCCACCATGTATTATTATTATTAGTATAGCCATATTCATACTTTATTAAGTGATACACTTGACAAAACTCTTCCTTCTTTTATGGACCCCCCCCCCCAAATATTTGAGGGTCACAAAAAAACATTGAATATCAAATAGCAATTATGAAAAACAGGACAAACAAACATACCGTTATATGGCCCCTTTTGAACACGTGAACTTAATATGTGCTGCACACCAATATATTGCAAGGAGCGGATTATTAGGTATTTTGATATGCACTTGAGAAAACAAATGAGAAAAAATGAAAAAGAAATGTAGGCCTAATTGGTATTTAAAGATAACATATGACACTTTGTTGTTTGGTTTTTCGTGCCAAGGGGGAGCCTCATTTATTTGCATTTGACATATGAAACTGGGGGATGGGATTTACGTTTATTTATCGTCGCTACCGGTTGCCCATATGAGCGAAGCCTCCTGAAGAGATTAGTCATTTTAGATTGTTGGAGGATAGTGCAATGATACAGACAGAGACCCATTACAGAGTCTCCTCTGGTTCTTTTACGTGCAGGGTGTAAAGCACAGACACGATACCTCAGTTTAACGTCCCATCTGAAAGATTGTTAATTTTATTAGGGTCAGACGGGGGATCGAACCACATGAAACTTAGCACAGCTTGGAGTTATCTCTGGATGGTTCTCGTGTTGACAGCAGCAGCGATTACATTTTATAGAATTATTTAATTTACCAATACTTGTTATTGGCATTAATTAGTTCGCGCCGAACATGCTGCGTCACATAATAATAATAATCAACATAAGCGTAATTGACTTTTTTAAAAATAAATAGATAGTATGCAGTGATATTCAATTGTCTAAACAATACAGTTACAAATGGGTGAACTGAACTTACCATTTTAATTTTAATTCCAGTTTCATATACAACCGCTTGGGAAATATGTTCTGTTAAGCCTGGTTTATTGTTAATTAATTAGATACGTGTAGGCACACTATGCTAGTAATGTCATATAGTATGAAACTTTGATGTAGGAAGATAAAGCTTGTACAGTGTTATGCATTTCGTGTACCTGTTTAATCATGATACGTCTACTGTCGCATTATGACAAAGATTTACAATTGATTGTAGATCTACCCAACTACAATATTATGAACACTATACAGAATGTCAGATACAGGATAATATGCAACATAAGCAGTGGTTAATGAAACGGTTATATCAACTAGCAATTTATTTTGGAATTGAAATATATTAGCATTATTAAAAGAAATCCTGTCGTTAATTTGACTATTTTGTATATAAAGAAATATTTGGTCATAAATAAATTGGCGAATACATACCTAGATGTTTATTGAGATGTTTATTCAGATGTTAATTCGCGAATACATACCTAGATGTTTATTGAGATGTTTATTCAGATGTTAATTCGCGAATACATACCT
>JABXNX010003525.1:0-29165 GCA_014843695.1 Archivesica marissinica | reverse complement strand
ATACTGCTAACATACTAGCAGAACAAATAGTTACTACCACACTGTCCTAGCATACTGCTAACATACTAGCAGAACAAATAGGTAATACCACACTGTCGTAGTATACTGCTAACATACTAGCAGAACAAATAGGTACTACCACACTGTCCTTGCATACTGCTAACATACTAGCAGAACAAATAGGTATTGCCACACTGTTCTATAATACTGCTAACATTCTAGCAGAACAAATAGGTACTAACACACTGTCCTATCATACTGGTAACGTACTAGCAGAACAAATATGTAATAACACACTGTCCTAGCATACTACTAACATACTAGCAGAACAAACAGGTACTACCACACTGTCCTAGCATACTGGTAACATACTAGCAGAACAAACAGGTACTACCACACTGTCCTAGCATACTGCTAACATACTAGCAGAACAAACAGGTACTACCACACTGTCCTACCATACTGCTAACATACTAGCAGAACAAATAGGTACTACCACACTGTCCTAGCATACTGCTAACATACTAGCAGAACAAATAGGTATTACCACACTGTCCTAGCATACTGCTAACATACTAGCAGAACAAACAGGTACTACCACACTGTCCTAGCATACTGCTAACATACTAGCAGAACAAATAGGTAATACCACACTGTCCTAGCATACTGCTAACATACTAGCATAACAAATAGGTAATACCACACTGTCCTAGCATACTGCTAACAGACTAGCAGAACAAAAAGGTACTACCACACTGTCCTAGCATACTGCTAACATACTAGCAGAACAAAGTTTTGTTGTTAGCAGAACAAATAGGTACTACCCCACTGTCCTAGCATACTGCTAGCATATTAGCAGAACAATAGGTACTACCACACTGTTCTAGCATACTGCTAACATACTAGCAGAACAAATAGGTACTACCACACTGTCCTTGCATACTGCTAACATACTAGCAAAACAAATAGGTATTACCACACTGTCCTAGCATACTACTAACATACTAGCAGAACAAATAGGTACTACCACACTGTCCTAGCATACTGCTAATGTACTAGCAGAACAAATAGGTACTACCACACTGTCCTAGCAAACTGCTAATGTACTAGCAGAACAAATAGGTACTACCACACTGTCCTAGCATACTGCTAACATACTTGCAGAACAAATAGGTACTACCACACTGTTCTAGCATACTGCTAGCATACTAGCAGAACAAATAGGTACTACCACACTGTCCTAGCATACCGTTATCTGACTAACAGAACAAATAGGTACTACCACACTGTCCTAGCATACCGTTATCTGACTAACAGAACAAACAGGTACTACCACACTGTCCTACCATACTACTAACATACTAGCAGAACAAATAGGTACTACCGCACTGTCCTAGCATACTGTTATCTGACTAGCAGAACAAATAGGTACTACCGCACTGTCCTAGCATACTGTTATCTGACTAGCAGAACAAACAGGTACTACCACACTGTCCTACCATACTACTAACATACTAGCAGAACAAACATGTACTACCATACTGTCCTAGCATACTGCTAACATACCAGCAGAACAAACAGGTACTACCACACTGTCCTAGCATACTGCTAACATACTAGCAGAACAAACAGGTACTACCACACTGTCCTACCATACTGCTAACATACTGGCAGAACAAACAGGTACTACCACACTGTCCTAGTATACTGCTAACATACTAGCAGAACAAATAGGTACTACCACACTGTCCTAGCATACTGCTAACATACTAGCAGAACAAATAGGTACTACCACACTGTCCTAGCATACTGCTAACATACTAGCAGAACAAATAGGTACTACCACACTGTCCTAGCATACTGCTAACATACTAGCAGAACAAATAGGTACTACCACACTGTCCTAGCATACTGCTAACATACTAGCAGAACAAATAGGTACTACCACACTGTCCTAGCATACTGCTAACATACTAGCAGAACAAACAGGTACTACCACACTGTCCTAGCATACTGCTAACATACTAGCAGAACAAATAGGTACTACCACACTGTCCTAGCATACTTGTCTAACATACTAGCAGAACAAACAGGTACTACCACACTGTCCTAGTTTTTGGGGTTTGTTTTTTTTGTGTTGTTGTTGGTGGGTTTGTCTACATACTGCTAACATACTAGCAGAACAAATAGGTACTACCACACTGTCCTAGCATACTGCTAACATACTAGCAGAACAAATAGGTACTACCACACTGTCCTAGCATACTACTAACATACTAGCAGAACAAATAGGTACTACCACACTGTCCTAGCATACTGCTAACATACTAGCAGAACAAATAGGTACTACCACACTGTCCTAGCATACTGCTAACATACTAGCAGAAAAAATAGGTACTACCACACTGTCCTAGCATACTGCTAACATACTAGCAGAACAAATAGGTACTACGACACTGTCCTAGCATACTGCTAACATACTAGCAGAACAAATAGGTACTACCACACTGTCCTAGCATACTGCTAACATACTAGCAGAACAAATAGGTACTACCACACTGTCCTAGCATACCGCTAACATACTAGCAGAACAAATAGGTACTACCACACTGTCCTACCATACTGCTAACATACTAGCAGAACAAATAGGTACTACCACACTGTCCTAGCATACTGCTAACATACTAGCAGAACAAATAGGTACTACCACACTGTCCTAGCATACTGCTAACATACTAGCAGAACAAACATGTACTACCACACTGTCCTAGCATACTGCTAACATACTAGCAGAACAAATAGGTACTACCCCACTGTCCTAGCATACTGCTAGCATATTAGCAGAACAAATAGGTACTACCACACTTTCCTAGCATACTGCTAACATACTAGCAGAACAAAAAGGTACTACCACACTGTCCTAGCATACTGCTAACATACTAGCAGAACAAATAGGTACTACCACACTGTCCTAGCATACTGCTAACTTACTAGCAGTATAAACAGGTACTACCACACTGTCCTACCATACTGCTAACATACTAGCATAACAAATAGGTACTATGACACTGTCCTAGCATACTGCTAACATACTAGCAGAACAAATAGGTACTACCACACTGTCCTAGCATACAGCTAACATACTAGCAGAACAAATATGTACTATCACACTGTCCAAGCATACTGCTAACATACTAGCAGAACAAATAGGTACTACCACACTGTCCTAGCATACTGTTAACATACTAACAGAACAAATAGGTACTACCACACTGTCCTAGCATACTGCTAACATACTAGCAGAACAAACAGGTACTACCACACTGTCCTAGCATACTGCTAACATACTAGCAGAACAAATAGGTACTACCACACTGTCCTAGCATACTACTAAGTCTAACATACTAGCAGAACAAACAGGTACTACCACACTGTCCTACCATACTACTAAGTTAACATACTAGCAGAACAAACAGGTACTACCCCACTGTCCTACCATACTACTAAATACTAACATACTAGCAGAACAAACTTGTACAACCACACTGTCCTAGCATACTGCTGACGTACTAGCAGACAAATAGGTACTACCACACTGTCCTACCATACTACTAACATACTAGCAGACCAAAGGTACTACCCACTGTCCTACCATACTGCTAACATACTAGCAGAACAAATAGGTACTACCACACTGTCATACCATGCTACTAACATACTAGCAGACAAACAGGTATTACCACACTGTCCTACCATACTGCTAACATACTAGCAGAACAAATAGGTACTACCACACTGTCCTACCATACTACTAACATACTAGCAGAAAAAATAGGTACTACCACACTGTCCTAGCATACTGCTAACATACTAGCATAACAAATAGGTACTACGACACTGTCCTAGCATACTGCTAACATACTAGCAGAACAAATAGGTACTAACAGACAGTCCTAGCATACTGCTAACATACTAGCAGAACAAATAAGTACTACCACACAGTCCTAGCATACCGCTAACATACTAGCAGAACAAATAGGTACTACCACACTGTCCTAGCATACTGCTAACATACTAGCAGAACAAATAGGTACTACCACACTGTCCTAGCATACTGCTAACTTACTAGCAGTATAAACAGGTACTACCACACTGTCCTACCATACTGCTAACATACTAGCATAACAAATAGGTACTATGACACTGTCCTAGCATACTGCTAACATACTAGCAGAACAAATAGGTACTACCACACTGTCCTAGCATACTGCTAACATACTAGCAGAACAAATATGTACTACCACACTGTCCTAGCATACTGCTAACATACTAGCAGAACAAATAGGTACTACCACACTGTCCTAGCATACTGTTAACATACTAGCAGAACAAATAGGTACTACCACACTGTCCTAGCATACTGCTAACATACTAGCAGAACAAACAGGTACTACCACACTGTCCTAGCATACTGCTAACATACTAGCAGAACAAATAGGTACTACCACACTGTCCTAGCATACTCTAGTCTAACATACTAGCAGAACAAACAGGTACTACCACACTGTCCTAGCATACTGTCTAACATACTAGCAGAACAAACAGGTACTACCACACTGTCCTAGCATACTGCTAACATACTAGCAGAACAAACATGTACTACCACACTGTCCTAGCATACTGCTAACATACTAGCAGAACAAATAGGTACTACCACACTGTCCTACCATTCTATTAACATACTAGCAGAACAAACAGGTACTACCACACTGTCCTAGCATACTGCTAACATACTAGCAGAACAAATAGGTACTACCACACTGTCCTAGTATACTGATAACATACTAGCAGAACAAACAGGTACTACCACACTGTACTAGCATACTGCTAACATACTAGCAGAACAAATAGGTACTACCACACTGTCCTACCATACTACTAACATACTAGCAGAACAAACAGGTACTACCACACTGTCCTAGCATACTGCTAACATACTAGCAGAACAGATAGGATCTACCACACTGTCCTAGCATACTGCTAACATACTAGCTGAACAAATAGGTACTACCACACTGTCCTAGCATACTGTTAACATACTAGCAGAACAAACAGGTACTATCACACTGTCCTAACATACTGCTAACATACTAGCAGAACAAATAGGTACTACCACACTGTCCTAGCATACTGCTAACATACTAGCAAAACAAATAGGTACTACCACACTGTCCTAGCATACTGCTAACATACTAGCAGAACAAATAGGTACTACCACACTGTCCTAGCATACTGCTAACTTACTAGCAGTACAAACAGGTACTACCACACTGTCCTACCATACTGCTAACATACTAGCATAACAAATAGGTACTACGACACTGTCCTAGCATACTGCTAACATACTAGCAGAACAAATAGGTACTACCACACTGTCCTAGCATACTGCTAACATACTAGCAGAACAAATAGGTACTACCACACTGCCCTAGCATACTGCTAACATACTAGCAGATCAAATAGGTACTACCACACTGTCCTAGCATACTGTTAACATACTAACAGAACAAATAGGTACTACCACACTGTCCTAGCATACTGCTAACATACTAGCAGAACAATCAGGTACTACCACACTGTCCTAGCATACTGCTAACATACTAGCAGAACAAACACGTACTACCACACTGTCCTACCATACTACTAACATACTAGCAGAACAAACAGGTACTACCACACTGTTCTACCATACTGCTAGCATACTAGCAGAACAAATAGGTACTACCACACTGTCCTACCATTCTATTAACATACTAGCAGAACAAACAGGTACTACCACACTGTCCTATAATACTGCTAACATACTAGCAGAACAAATAGGTACTACCAAACTGTCCTAGTATACTGATAACATACTAGCAGAACAAACAGGTACTACCACACTGTACTAGCATACTGCTAACATACTAGCAGAACAAATATGTACTATCACACTGTCCAAGCATACTGCTAACATACTAGCAGAACAAATAGGTACTACCACACTGTCCTAGCATACTGTTAACATACTAACAGAACAAATAGGTACTACCACACTGTCCTAGCATACTGCTAACATACTAGCAGAAAAAACAGGTACTACTACACTGTCCTAGCATACTGCTAACATACTAGCAGAACAAATAGGTACTACCACACTGTCCTAGCATACTGCTAACATACTAGCAGAACAAATAGGTACTACCACACTGTCCTAGCATACCATAGTACTAACATACTAGCAGAACAAACAGGTACTACCACACTGTCCTAGCATACTACTAGTACTAACATACTAGCAGAACAAACAGGTACTACCCCACTGTCCTACCATACTACTAAATACTAACATACTAGCAGAACAAACTTGTACTACCACACTGTCCTAGCATACTGCTGACATACTAGCAGAACAAATAGGTACTACCACACTGTCCTACCATACTACTAACATACTAGCAGACCAAACAGGTACTACCACACTGTCCTACCATACTGCTAACATACTAGCAGAACAAATAGGTACTACCACACTGTCATACCATGCTACTAACATACTAGCAGACCAAACAGGTATTACCACACTGTCCTACCATACTGCTAACATACTAGCAGAACAAATAGGTACTACCACACTGTCCTACCATACTACTAACATACTAGCAGAAAAAATAGGTACTACCACACTGTCCTAGCATACTGCTAACATACTAGCATAACAAATAGGTACTACGACACTGTCCTAGCATACTGCTAACATACTAGCAGAACAAATAGGTACTAACAGACAGTCCTAGCATACTGCTAACATACTAGCAGAACAAATAAGTACTACCACACAGTCCTAGCATACCGCTAACATACTAGCAGAACAAATAGGTACTACCACACTGTCCTACCATACTGCTAACATACTAGCAGAACAAATAGGTACTACCACACTGTCCTTGCATACTGCTAACATACTAGCAGAACAAATAGGTACTACCACACTGTCCTAGCATACTACTAACATACTAGCAGAACAAACATGTACTACCACACTGTCCTAGCATACTGCTAACATACTAGCAGAACAAATAGGTACTACCCCACTGTCCTAGCATACTGCTAGCATATTAGCAGAACAAATAGGTACTACCACACTTTCCTAGCATACTGCTAACATACTAGTAAAACAAAAAGGTACTACCACACTGTCCTAGCATACTGCTAACATACTAGCAGAACAAATAGGTACTACCACACTGTCCTAGCATACTGCTAACTTACTAGCAGTATAAACAGGTACTACCACACTGTCCTACCATACTGCTAACATACTAGCATAACAAATAGGTACTATGACACTGTCCTAGCATACTGCTAACATACTAGCAGAACAAATAGGTACTACCACACTGTCCTAGCATACAGCTAACATACTAGCAGAACAAATATGTACTATCACACTGTCCAAGCATACTGCTAACATACTAGCAGAACAAATAGGTACTACCACACTGTCCTAGCATACTGTTAACATACTAACAGAACAAATAGGTACTACCACACTGTCCTAGCATACTGCTAACATACTAGCAGAAAAAACAGGTACTACTACACTGTCCTAGCATACTGCTAACATACTAGCAGAACAAATAGGTACTACCACACTGTCCTAGCATACTACTAAGTACTAACATACTAGCAGAACAAACAGGTACTACCACACTGTCCTACCATACTACTAAGTACTAACATACTAGCAGAACAAACAGGTACTACCCCACTGTCCTACCATACTACTAAATACTAACATACTAGCAGAACAAACTTGTACAACCACACTGTCCTAGCATACTGCTGACGTACTAGCAGAACAAATAGGTACTACCACACTGTCCTACCATACTACTAACATACTAGCAGACCAAACAGGTACTACCACACTGTCCTACCATACTGCTAACATACTAGCAGAACAAATAGGTACTACCACACTGTCATACCATGCTACTAACATACTAGCAGACCAAACAGGTACTACCACACTGTCCTACCATACTGCTAACATACTAGCAGAACAAATAGGTACTACCACACTGTCCTACCATACTACTAACATACTAGCAGAAAATATAGGTACTACCACACTGTCCTAGCATACTGCTAACATACTAGCATAACAAATAGGTACTACGACACTGTCCTAGCATACTGCTAACATACTAGCAGAACAAATAGGTACTAACAGACAGTCCTAGCATACTGCTAACATACTAGCAGAACAAATAAGTACTACCACACAGTCCTAGCATACCGCTAACATACTAGCAGAACAAATAGGTACTACCACACTGTCCTACCATACTGCTAACATACTAGTAAAACAAATAGGTACTACCACACTGTCCTAGCATACTGCTAACATGCTAGCAGAACAAATAGGTACTACCACACTGTCCTAGCATACTGCTAACTTACTAGCAGTACAAACAGGTACTACCACACTGTCCTACCATACTGCTAACATACTAGCATAACAAATAGGTACTACGACACTGTCCTAGCATACTGCTAACATAATAGCAGAACAAATAGGTACTACCACACTGTCCTAGCATACAGCTAACATACTAGCAGAACAAATAGGTACTATCACACTGTCCTAGCATACTGCTAACATACTAGCAGAACAAATAGGTACTACCACACTGTCCTAGCATACTGTTAACATACTAACAGAACAAATAGGTACTACCACACTGTCCTAGCATACTGCTAACATACTAGCAGAAAAAACAGGTACTACTACACTGTCCTAGCATACTACTAAGTACTAACATACTAGCAGAACAAACAGGTACTACCGCACTGTCCTACCATACTACTAAGTACTAACATACTAGCAGAACAAACATGTACTACCACACTGTCCTAGCATATTGCTGACATACTAGCAGAACAAATAGGTACTACCACACTGTCCTACCATACTACTAAATACTAACATACTAGCAGAACAAACATGTACAACCACACTGTCCTAGCATACTGCTGACGTACTAGCAGAACAAATAGGTACTACCACACTGTCCTACCATACTACTAAATACTAACATACTAGCAGAACAAACTTGTACAACCACACTGTCCTAGCATACTGCTGACGTACTAGCAGAACAAATAGGTACTACCACACTGTCCTAGCATACTGCTAACATACTAGCAGAACAAATAGGTACTACCACACTGTCATACCATACTACTAACATACTAGCAGACCAAACAGGTACTACCACACTGTCCTACCATACTGCTAACATACTAGCAGAACAAATAGGTACTACCACACTGTCATACCATACTACTAACATACTAGCAGACCAAACAGGTACTACCACACTGTCCTACCATACTGCTAACATACTAGCAGAACAAATAGGTACTAACAGACAGTCCTAGCATACTGCTAACATACTAGCAGAACAAATAGGTACTACCACACAGTCCTAGCATACCGCTAACATACTAGCAGAACAAATAGGTACTACCACACTGTCCTACCATACTGCTAACATACTAGTAAAACAAATAGGTACTACCACACTGTCCTAGCATACTGCTGACATACTAGCAGAACAAATAGGTACTACCACACTGTCCTAGCATACTGCTGACGTACTAGCAGAACAAATAGGTACTACCACACTGTCCTACCATACTACTAACATACTACCAGAACAAACAGGTACTACCACACTGTCCTAGCATACTGCTAACATACTAGCAGAACAAATAGGTACTACCCCACTGTCCTAGCATACTGCTAACATACTAGCAAAACAAATAGGTACACCATACTCTCCTAGCATACTGCTCACATTCTAGCAGAATAAATAGGTACTACGACACTGTCCTAGCATACTGCTAACTTACTAGCCGTACAAACAGGTACTACCACACTGTTCTACCATACTGCTAACATACTAGCAGAACAAATAGGTACTACCACACTGTCCTAGCATACTGCTAACATACTATCAGAACAAATAGGTACTACCACACTGTCCTAGCATACTGCTGACATACTAGCAGAACAAACAGGTACTACTACACTGTCCTACCATACTACTAACATATTAGCAGAACAAACAGGTACTACCACACTGTCCTACCATACTGCTAACATACTAGCAGCACAAATAGGTACTACCACACTGTCCTACCATACTACTAACATACTAGCAGAACAAACAGGTACTACCACACTGTCCTACCATACTGCTAACATACTAGCAGAACAAATAGGTACTACCACACTGTCCTAGCATACTGCTAACATACTAGCAGAACAAATAGGTACTACCCCACTGTCCTAGCATACTGCTAACATACTAGCAGAACAAATAGGTACTACCACACTCTCCTAGCATACTGCTAACATACTAGCAAAACAAATAGGTACTACCACACTGTCCTAGCATACTGCTAACATACTAGCAGAACAAATAGGTACTACCACACTGTCCTACGATACTGCTAACATACTAGCATAACAAATAGATACTACGACACCGTCCTATCATACTGCTAACATACTAGCAGAACAAACAGGTACTACCACACTGTCCTAGCATACTGCTAACATACTAGCAGAACAAATTGGTACTACCACACTGCCCTAGCATACTGCTAACATACTAGCAGATCAAATAGGTACTACCACACTGTCCTAGCATACTGTTAACATACTAACAGAACAAATAGGTACTACCACACTGTCCTAGCATACTGCTAACATACTAGCAGAACAATCAGGTACTACCACACTGTCCTAGCATACTGCTAACATACTAGCAGAACAAACACGTACTACCACACTGTCCTACCATACTACTAACATACTAGCAGAACAAACAGGTACTACCACACTGTTCTACCATACTGCTAGCATACTAGCAGAACAAATAGGTACTACCACACTGTCCTACCATTCTATTAACATACTAGCAGAACAAACAGGTACTACCACACTGTCCTATAATACTGCTAACATACTAGCAGAACAAATAGGTACTACCACACTGTCCTAGTATACTGATAACATACTAGCAGAACAAACAGGTACTACCACACTGTACTAGCATACTGCTAACATACTAGCAGAACAAATAGGTACTACCACACTGTCCTACCATACTACTAACATACTAGCAGAACAAACAGGTACTACCACACTGTCCTAGCATACTGCTAACATACTAGCAGAACAGATAGGATCTACCACACTGTCCTAGCATACTGCTAACATACTAGCTGAACAAATAGGTACTACCACACTGTCCTAGCATACTGTTAACATACTAGCAGAACAAACAGGTACTATCACACTGTCCTAACATACTGCTAACATACTAGCAGAACAAATAGGTACTACCACACTCTCCTAGCATACTGCTAACATACTAGCAAAACAAATAGGTACTACCACACTGTCCTAGCATACTGCTAACATATTAGCAGAACAAATAGGTACTACCACATAGATACTACGACACCGTCCTAGCATACTGCTAACATACTAGCAGAACAAACAGGTCCTACCGCACTGTCCTAGCATACTGCTAACATACTAGCTGAACAAATAGTACTACCACACTGTCCTAGCATACTGTAACATACCAGAAGAACAAACAGGTACTAACACTGTCCTAGCATACTGCTAACATACTAGCAGAACAAATAGGTACTACACACTCTCCTAGCATACTGCTAACATACTAGCAAAACAAATAGGTACTACCACACTGTCCTAGCATACTGCTAACATACTAGCAGAACAAATAGGTACTACCACACTGTCCTAGCATACTGCTAACTTACTAGCAGTACAAACAGGTACTACCACACTGTCCTACCATACTGCTAACATACTAGCATAACAAATAGATACTACGACACCGTCCTAGCATACTGCTAACATACTAGCAGAACAAATAGGTACTACCACACTGCCCTAGCATACTGCTAACATACTAGCAGAACAAATAGGTACTACCACACTGCCCTAGCATACTGAAAACATACTAGCAGATCAAATAGGTACTACCACACTGTCCTAGCATACTGTTAACATACTAACAGAACAAATAGGTACTACCACACTGTCCTACCATTCTATTAACATACTAGCAGAACAAACAGGTACTACCACACTGTCCTATAATACTGCTAACATACTAGCAGAACAAATAGGTACTACCACACTGTCCTAGTATACTGATAACATACTAGCAGAACAAACAGGTACTACCACACTGTACTAGCATACTGCTAACATACTAGCAGAACAAATAGGTACTACCACACTGTCCTACCATACTACTAACATACTAGCAGAACAAACAGGTACTACCACACTGTCCTAGCATACTGCTAACATACTAGCAGAACAGATAGGATCTACCACACTGTCCTAGCATACTGCTAACATACTAGCTGAACAAATAGGTACTACCACACTGTCCTAGCATACTGTTAACATACTAGCAGAACAAACAGGTACTATCACACTGTCCTAACATACTGCTAACATACTAGCAGAACAAATAGGTACTACCACACTCTCCTAGCATACTGCTAACATACTAGCAAAACAAATAGGTACTACCACACTGTCCTAGCATACTGCTAACATATTAGCAGAACAAATAGGTACTACCACACTGTCCTAGCATACTGCTAACTTACTAGCAGTACAAACAGGTACTACCACACTGTCCTACCATACTGCTAACATATTAGCAGAACAAATAGGTACTACCACACTAGATACTACGACACCGTCCTAGCATACTGCTAAAATACTAGCAGAACAAACAGGTCCTACCGCACTGTCCTAGCATACTGCTAACATACTAGCTGAACAAATAGGTACTACCACACTGTCCTAGCATACTGTTAACATACCAGAAGAACAAACAGGTACTATCACACTGTCCTAGCATACTGCTAACATACTAGCAGAACAAATAGGTACTGCCACACTCTCCTAGCATACTGCTAACATACTAGCAAAACAAATAGGTACTACCACACTGTCCTAGCATACTGCTAACATACTAGCAGAACAAATAGGTACTACCACACTGTCCTAGCATACTGCTAACTTACTAGCAGTACAAACAGGTACTACCACACTGTCCTACCATACTGCTAACATACTAGCATAACAAATAGATACTACGACACCGTCCTAGCATACTGCTAACATACTAGCAGAACAAATAGGTACTACCACACTGCCCTAGCATACTGCTAACATACTAGCAGAACAAATAGGTACTACCACACTGCCCTAGCATACTGAAACATACTAGCAGATCAAATAGGTACTACCACACTGTCCTAGCATACTGTTAACATACTAACAGAACAAATAGGTACTACCACACTGTCCTAGCATACTGCTAACATACTAGCAGAACAATCAGGTACTACCACACTGTCCTAGCATACTGCTAACATACTAGCAGAACAAACACGTACTACCACACTGTCCTACCATACTACTAACATAATAGCAGAACAAACAGGTACTACCACACTGTTCTACCATACTGCTAACATACTAGCAGAACAAATAGGTACTACCACACTGTCCTACCATACTACTAACATACTAGCAGAACAAACAGGTACTACCACACTGTCCTATCATACTGCTAACATACTAGCAGAACAAACAGGTACTACCACACTGCCCTAGCATACTGGTAACATACTAGCAGAACAAACAGGTACTACCACAATGTCAGAGCATACTGCTAACATACTAGCAGAACAAATAGGTACTACCACACTGCCCTAGCATACTGCTAACATACTAGCAGAACAAATAGGTACTACCACACTGTCCTAGCATACTGCTAACATACTAGCAGAACAAATAGGTAATACCATACTGCCCTAGCATACTGCTAACATACTAGCAGAACAAATAGTTACTACCACACTGTCCTAGCATACTGCTAACATACTGGCAGAACAAATAGGTACTACCACACTGTCCTACCATACTGCTAACATACTAGCAGAACAAATAGGTACTACCACACTGTCCTAGCATACTACTGATATACTAGCAGAACAAGCAGGTACTACCACACTGTCCTAGCATACTGGTAACATACTAGCAGAACAAACAGGTAAATAGCACACTTTCCTAGCATACTGCTAACATACTAGCAGAACAAATAGGTACTATCACACTGTCCTACCATACTGCTAACATACTAGCAGAACAAACAGGTAAATAACACACTGTCCTAGCATACTGCTAACATACTAGCAGAACAAATAGGTACTACCACACTGTCCTAGCATACTGCTAATATACTAGCAGAACAAATAGGTACTACCACACTGTCCTAGCATACTGTTATCTGACTAGCAGTACAAACAGGTACTACCACACTGTCCTAGTATACTGCTAACATACTAGCAGAACAAATAGGTACGACCACACTGTCCTAGCATACTGCTAACATACTAGCAGAACAAACTGGTACTACCACACTGTCCTAGCATACTGCTAACATACTAGCAGAACAAACAGGTACTATCACACTGTCCTAGCATACTGCTAACATACTAGCAGAACAAATAGGTACTACCACACTGTCCTAGCATACTGTTAACATACTAGCAGAACAAACAGGTACTATCACACTGTCCTAGCATACTGCTAACATACTAGCAGAACAAATAAGTACTACCCCACTGTCCTAGCATACTAGCAGAACAAATAGGTACTACCACACTGTCCTAGCATACTGCTAACATACTAGCAGAACAAACAGGTACTTCCACACTGCCCTAGCATACTGGTAACATACTAGCAGAACAAACAGGTACTACTACAATGTCAGAGCATACTGCTAACATACTAGCAGAACAAATAGGTACTACCACACTGCCCTAGCATACTGCTAACATACTAGCAGAACAAATAGGTACTACCACACTGTCCTAGCATACTGCTAACATACTAGCAGAACAAATAGGTAATACCACACTGCCCTAGCATACTGCTAACATACTAGCAGAACAAATAGGTACTACCACACTGTCCTAGCATACTGCTAACATACTAGCAGAACAAATAGGTACTACCACACTGTCCTACCATACTGCTAACATACTAGCAGAACAAATAGGTACTACCACACTGTCCTAGCATACTACTAATATACTAGCAGAACAAACAGGTACTACCACACTGTCCTAGCATACTGGTAACATACTAGCAGAACAAACAGGTAAATAACACACTTTCCTAGCATACTGCTAACATACTAGCAGAACAAATAGGTACTACCACACTGTCCTACCATACTGCTAACATACTAGCAGAACAAACAGGTAAATACCACACTGTCCTAGCATACTGCTAACATACTAGCAGAACAAATAGGTACTACCACACTGTCCTAGCATACTGCTAATATACTAGCAGAACAAATAGGTACTACCACACTGTCCTAGCATACTGTTATCTGACTAGCAGTACAAACAGGTACTACCACACTGTCCTAGTATACTGCTAACAGACTAGCAGAACAAATAGGTACGACCACACTGTCCTAGCATACTGCTAACATACTAGCAGAACAAACAGGTACTACCACACTGTCCTAGCATACTGCTAACATACTAGCAGAACAAATAGTTACTACCACACTGTCCTAGCATACTGCTAACATACTAGCAGAACAAACAGGTACTACCACACTGTCGTAGCATACTGCTAACATACTAGCAGAACAAATAGGTACTACCACACTGCCCTAGCATACTGCTAACATACTAGCAGAACAAATAGGTACTACCACACTGTTCTAGCATACTGCTAACATACTAGCAGAACAAACAGATACTAACACACTGCCCTATCATACTGGTAACATACTAGCAGAACAAACATGTAAATAACACACTGTCCTAGCATACTACTAACATACTAGCAGAACAAACAGGTACTACCACACTGTCCTAGCATACTGGAAACATACTAGCAGAACAAACAGCTAAATAACGCACTGTCCTAGCATACTGCTAACATACTAGCAGAACAAACAGGTACTATTACACTGTCCTACCATACTGCTAACATACTAGCAGAACAAACAGGTAAATAACACACTGTCCTAGCATACTGCTAACATACTAACAGAACAAATATGTACTACCACACTGTCCTAGCATACTTCTAACATACTAGCAGATCAAATAGGTACTACCACACTGTCCTAGCATACTGCTAACATACTAGCAGAACAAACATGTAATACCACACTGTCCTACCATACTGCTAACATACTAGCAGAACAAATAGGTACTACCACACTGTCCTAGCATACTACTAATATACTAGCAGAACAAACAGGCCTACCACACTGTCCTAGCATACTGGTAACATACTAGCAGAACAAACAGGTAAATAACACACTTACCTAGCATACTGCTAACATACTAGCAGAACAAATAGGTACTATCACACTGTCCTACCATACTGCTAACATACTAGCAGAACAAACAGGTAAATAACACACTGTCCTAGCATACTGCTAACATACTAGCAGAACAAATAGGTACTACCACACTGTCCTAGCATACTGCTAATATACTAGCAGAACAAATAGGTACTACCACACTGTCCTAGCATACTGTTATCTGACTAGCAGTACAAACAGGTACTACCACACTGTCCTAGTATACTGCTAACATACTAGCAGAACAAATAGGTACGACCACACTGTCCTAGCATACTGCTAACATACTAGCAGAACAAACAGGTACTACCACACTGTCCTACCATACTACTAACATACTAGCAGAACAAATAGGTACTACCACACTATCCTAGCATACTGCTAACATACTAGCAGAACAAACAGGTACTACCACACTGTCCTAGCATACTGTTATCTGACTAGCAGAACAAATAGGTACTACCACACTGTCCTAGCATACTGCTAACATACTAGCAGAACAAACATGTAATACCACACTGTCCTGCCATACTGCTAACATACTAGCAGAACAAACAGGTACTACCACACTGTACTACTATACTGCTAACATACTAGCAGAACAAATAGGTAATACCACACTGTCCTACCATACACCATACTGCTAACATACTAGCAGAACAAACAGGTAAATAACACACTGCCCTACCATACTGCTAACATACTAGCAGAACAAACAGGTACTACCACACTGCCCTACCATACTGCTAACATACTAGCAGAACAAACAGTTACTACCACACTGTCCTACCATACTACTAACATACTATCAGAACAAATAGGTACTACCACACTGTCCTAGCATACTGCTAACATACTAGCAGAACAAACAGGTACTACCACACTGTCCTAGCATACTGCTAACATACTAGCAGAACAAACAGGTACTACCACACTGTCCTAGCATACTGCTAACATACTAGCAGAACAAATAAGTACTACCCCACTGTCCTAGCATACTGCTAATATACTAGCAGAACAAACAGGTACTACCACACTGTCCTAGCATACTGTTATCTGACTAGCAGAACAAATAGGTACTACCGCACTGTCCTAGCATACTGCTAACATACTAGCAGAACAAACAGGTACTACCACACTGTTCTTTTTGGTGTGTTAGCATACTGCTAACATACTAGCAGAACAAACAGGTAATAACACACTGTCCTAGCATACTATAACATACTAGCAGAACAAACAGGTACTACCACACTGTCCTAGCATACTGCTAACATACTAGCAGAACAAACAGGTAAATAACACACTGTCCTAGCATACTGCTAACATACTAGCAGAACAAACAGGTAATAACACACTGTCCTAGCATATGCTAACATACTAGCAGAACAAATAGGTACTACCACACTGTCCTAGCATACTGCTAACATACTACCAGAACAAATAGGTATTACCACACTGTCCTAGCATACTGCTAACATACTAGCAGAACAAACATGTAATACCACACTGTCCTAGCATACTGCTGACATACTAGCAGAACAAACAGGTACTACCACACTGTCCTAGCACACTGGTAACATACTATCAGAACAAACAGGTACTACCACACTGTCCTAGCATACTGCTAACATACTAGCAGAACAAACAGGTACTACCACACTTTCCTAGCATACTACTAACATACTAGGAGAACAAATAGGTACTACCATACTGTCCTAGCATACTGCTAACATACTGGCAGAACAAACAGGTAAATAACACACTGTCCTAGCATAGTACTAACATACTAGCAAAACAAACAGGTACTACCATACTGTCCTAGCATACTGGTAACATATTAGCAGAACAAACAGGTAAATAACACACTGTCCTAGCATACTGCTAACATACTAGCAGATGAAACAGGTACTATCACACTGTCCTACCATACTGCTAACATACTAGCAGAACAAACAGGTAAATAACACACTGTCCTAGCATACTGCTAACATACTAGCAGAACAAATAGGTACTACCACACTGTCCTAGCATACTGCTAACATACTAGCAGAACAAATAGGTATTACCACACTGTCCTAGCATACTGCTAACATACTAGCAGAACAAACATGTAATACCACACTGTCCTAGCATACTGCTGACATACTAGCAGAACAAACAGGTACTACCACACTGTCCTAGCACACTGGTAACATACTATCAGAACAAACAGGTACTACCACAATGTTCTAGCATACTGCTAACATACTAGCAGAACAAATAGGTACTACCACACTGTCCTAGCATACTGCTAACATACTAACAGAACAAATAGGTACTACCACACTGTCCTAGTATACCGCTAACATACTAACAGAACAAATAGGTACTACCACACTGTCCTAGCATACTGCTAACATACTAGCAGAACAAACATGTACTACCACACTGTCCTAGCATACTGCTAACATACTATCAGAACAAATAGGTACTACCACACTGTCCTAGCATACTGCTAACATACTAGCAGAACAAACAGGTACTACCACACTGCCGTAGCATAATGGTAACATACTAACATAACTAACAGGTACTACCACACTGTCCTAGCATACTGCTAACATACTAGCAGAACAAATAGGTACTACCACACTGTCCTAGCATACTGCTAACATACTAGCAGAATAAATAGGTACTACCACACTGCCCTAGCATACTGCTAACATACTAGCAGAACAAATAGGTACTACCACACTGTCCTAGCATACTGCTAACATACTAGCAGAACAAACAGGTACTACCACACTGTCCTAGCATACTGGTAACATAATAGCAGAACAAACAGGTAAATAACTCACTGTCCTAGCATACTACTAACATACTAGCAGAACAAACAGGTACTACCACACTGTCCTAGCATACTGGTAACATACTATCAGAACAAACAGGTAAATAACACACTGTCCTAGCATACTGCTAACATACTAGCAGAAAAAACAGGTAAATAACACACAGTCCTAGCATAGTACTAACATACTAGCAGAACAAACAGGTACTACCATACTGTCCTAGCATACTGGTAACATATTAGCAGAACAAACAGGTAAATAACACACTGTCCTAGCATACTGCTAACATACTAGCAGAACAAACAGGTACTATCACACTGTCCTACCATACTGCTAACATACTAGTAGAACAAACAGGTAAATAACACACTGTCCTAGCATACTGTTAACATACTAGCAGAACAAATAGGTACTACCACACTGTCCTAGCATACTGCTAACATACTAGCAGAACAAACATGTAATACCACAATGTCCTACCATACTGCTAACATACTAGCAGAACAAACAGGTACTACCACACTGTCCTAGCATATTGTTAACATACTAGCAGAACAAACAGGTAAATAACACACTGTCCTAGCATACTGATAACATACTAGCAGAACAAACAGATACTATCACACTGTCCTACCATACTGCTAACATACTAGCAGAACAAACATGTAAATAACACACTGTCCTAGCATACTGCTAACATACTAGCAGAACAAATAGGTACTACCACACTGTCCTAGCATACTGCTAACATACTAGCAGAACAAACATGTAATACCATAATGTCCTACCATACTGCTAACATACTAGCAGAACAAACAGGTAATACCCCACTGTCCTTGCATACTGCTAACATTCTAGCAGAACAAACAGGAACTACCAAACTGTCCTATCATACTGCTAACATACTAGCAGAACAAACAGGTACTACCACACTGTCCTAGCATACTGCTAACATACTAGCAGAACAAACAGGTAAATAACACACAGTCCTAGCATAGTACTAACATGCTAGCAGAACAAACAGGTACTACCACACTGTCCTAGCACACTGGTAACATACTATCAGAACAAACAGGTACTACCACACTGTCCTAGCATACTGCTAACATACTAGCAGAACAAACAGGTACTACCACACTTTCCTAGCATACTACTAACATACTAGGAGAACAAATAGGTACTACCACACTGTCCTAGCATACTGCTAACATACTAGCAGAACAAACATGTAATACCACACTGTCCTACCATACTGCTAACATACTAGCAGAACAAACAGGTACTACCACACTGTACTACTATACTGCTAACATACTAGCAGAACAAATAGGTAATACCACACTGTCCTACCATACACCATACTGCTAACATACTAGCAGAACAAACAGGTAAATAACACACTGCCCTACCATACTGCTAACATACTAGCAGAACAAACAGGTACTACCACACTGCCCTACCATACTGCTAACATACTAGCAGAACAAACAGTTACTACCACACTGTCCTACCATACTAATAACATACTATCAGAACAAATAGGTACTACCACACTGTCCTAGCATACTGCTAACATACTAGCAGAACAAACAGGTACTACCACACTGTCCTAGCATACTGCTAACATACTAGCAGAACAAACAGGTACTACCACACTGTCCTAGCATACTGCTAACATACTAGCAGAACAAATAAGTACTACCCCACTGTCCTAGCATACTGCTAATATAATAGCAGAACAAACAGGTACTACCACACTGTCCTAGCATACTGTTATCTGACTAGCAGAACAAATAGGTACTACCGCACTGTCCTAGCATACTGCTAATATACCAGCAGAACAAACAGGTACTACCGCACTGTCCTAGCATACTGCTAGCATACTAGCAGAACAAACAGGTACTACCACACTGTCCTAGCATACTGCTAACATACTAGCTGAAAAAATAGGTACTACCACACTGTCCTAGCATACTGCTAACATACTAGCAGAACAAACAGGTACTACCACACTGTCCTAGCATACTGCTAACATACTAGCAGAACAAATAGATACTACCACACTGTCCTAGCATACTGCTAGCATACTAGCAGAACAAACAGGTACTACCACACTGTCCTAGCATACTGCTAACATACTAGCAGAACAAACAGGTACTACCACACTTTCCTAGCATACTACTAACATACTAGGAGAACAAATAGGTACTACCATACTGTCCTAGCATACTGCTAACATACTGGCAGAACAAACAGGTAAATAACACACTGTCCTAGCATAGTACTAACATACTAGCAAAACAAACAGGTACTACCATACTGTCCTAGCATACTGGTAACATATTAGCAGAACAAACAGGTAAATAACACACTGTCCTAGCATACTGCTAACATACTAGCAGAACAAACAGGTAATAACACACTGTCCTAGCATATGCTAACATACTAGCAGAACAAATAGGTACTACCACACTGTCCTAGCATACTGCTAACATACTACCAGAACAAATAGGTATTACCACACTGTCCTAGCATACTGCTAACATACTAGCAGAACAAACATGTAATACCACACTGTCCTAGCATACTGCTGACATACTAGCAGAACAAACAGGTACTACCACACTGTCCTAGCACACTGGTAACATACTATCAGAACAAACAGGTACTACCACACTGTCCTAGCATACTGCTAACATACTAGCAGAACAAACAGGTACTACCACACTTTCCTAGCATACTACTAACATACTAGGAGAACAAATAGGTACTACCATACTGTCCTAGCATACTGCTAACATACTGGCAGAACAAACAGGTAAATAACACACTGTCCTAGCATAGTACTAACATACTAGCAAAACAAACAGGTACTACATACTGTCCTAGCATACTGGTAACATATTAGCAGAACAAACAGGTAAATAACACACTGTCCTAGCATACTGCTAACATACTAGCAGATGAAACAGGTACTATCACACTGTCCTACCATACTGCTAACATACTAGCAGAACAAACAGGTAAATAACACACTGTCCTAGCATACTGCTAACATACTAGCAGAACAAATAGGTACTACCACACTGTCCTAGCATACTGCTAACATACTAGCAGAACAAATAGGTATTACCACACTGTCCTAGCATACTGCTAACATACTAGCAGAACAAACATGTAATACCACACTGTCCTAGCATACTGCTGACATACTAGCAGAACAAACAGGTACTACCACACTGTCCTAGCACACTGGTAACATACTATCAGAACAAACAGGTACTACCACAATGTTCTAGCATACTGCTAACATACTAGCAGAACAAATAGGTACTACCACACTGTCCTAGCATACTGCTAACATACTAACAGAACAAATAGGTACTACCACACTGTCCTAGTATACCGCTAACATACTAACAGAACAAATAGGTACTACCACACTGTCCTAGCATACTGCTAACATACTAGCAGAACAAACATGTACTACCACACTGTCCTAGCATACTGCTAACATACTATCAGAACAAATAGGTACTACCACACTGTCCTAGCATACTGCTAACATACTAGCAGAACAAACAGGTACTACCACACTGCCGTAGCATAATGGTAACATACTAACATAACTAACAGGTACTACCACACTGTCCTAGCATACTGCTAACATACTAGCAGAACAAATAGGTACTACCACACTGTCCTAGCATACTGCTAACATACTAGCAGAATAAATAGGTACTACCACACTGCCCTAGCATACTGCTAACATACTAGCAGAACAAATAGGTACTACCACACTGTCCTAGCATACTGCTAACATACTAGCAGAACAAACAGGTACTACCACACTGTCCTAGCATACTGGTAACATAATAGCAGAACAAACAGGTAAATAACTCACTGTCCTAGCATACTACTAACATACTAGCAGAACAAACAGGTACTACCACACTGTCCTAGCATACTGGTAACATACTATCAGAACAAACAGGTAAATAACACACTGTCCTAGCATACTGCTAACATACTAGCAGAACAAACAGGTAAATAACACACAGTCCTAGCATAGTACTAACATACTAGCAGAACAAACAGGTACTACCATACTGTCCTAGCATACTGGTAACATATTAGCAGAACAAACAGGTAAATAACACACTGTCCTAGCATACTGCTAACATACTAGCAGAACAAACAGGTACTATCACACTGTCCTACCATACTGCTAACATACTAGTAGAACAAACAGGTAAATAACACACTGTCCTAGCATACTGTTAACATACTAGCAGAACAAATAGGTACTACCACACTGTCCTAGCATACTGCTAACATACTAGCAGAACAAACATGTAATACCACAATGTCCTACCATACTGCTAACATACTAGCAGAACAAACAGGTACTACCACACTGTCCTAGCATATTGTTAACATACTAGCAGAACAAACAGGTAAATAACACACTGTCCTAGCATACTGATAACATACTAGCAGAACAAACAGATACTATCACACTGTCCTACCATACTGCTAACATACTAGCAGAACAAACATGTAAATAACACACTGTCCTAGCATACTGCTAACATACTAGCAGAACAAATAGGTACTACCACACTGTCCTAGCATACTGCTAACATACTAGCAGAACAAACATGTAATACCATAATGTCCTACCATACTGCTAACATACTAGCAGAACAAACAGGTAATACCCCACTGTCCTTGCATACTGCTAACATTCTAGCAGAACAAACAGGAACTACCAAACTGTCCTATCATACTGCTAACATACTAGCAGAACAAACAGGTACTACCACACTGTCCTAGCATACTGCTAACATACTAGCAGAACAAACAGGTAAATAACACACAGTCCTAGCATAGTACTAACATGCTAGCAGAACAAACAGGTACTACCACACTGTCCTAGCACACTGGTAACATACTATCAGAACAAACAGGTACTACCACACTGTCCTAGCATACTGCTAACATACTAGCAGAACAAACAGGTACTACCACACTTTCCTAGCATACTACTAACATACTAGGAGAACAAATAGGTACTACCATACTGTCCTAGCATACTGCTAACATACTGGCAGAACAAACAGGTAAATAACACACTGTCCTAGCATAGTACTAACATACTAGCAAAACAAACAGGTACTACCATACTGTCCTAGCATACTGGTAACATATTAGCAGAACAAACAGGTAAATAACACACTGTCCTAGCATACTGCTAACATACTAGCAGATGAAACAGGTACTATCACACTGTCCTACCATACTGCTAACATACTAGCAGAACAAACAGGTAAATAACACACTGTCCTAGCATACTGCTAACATACTAGCAGAACAAATAGGTACTACCACACTGTCCTAGCATACTGCTAACATACTAGCAGAACAAATAGGTATTACCACACTGTCCTAGCATACTGCTAACATACTAGCAGAACAAACATGTAATACCACACTGTCCTAGCATACTGCTGACATACTAGCAGAACAAACAGGTACTACCACACTGTCCTAGCACACTGGTAACATACTATCAGAACAAACATGTACTACCACAATGTTCTAGCATACTGCTAACATACTAGCAGAACAAACAGGTACTACCACACTGTCCTAGTATACTGCTAACATACTAACAGAACAAATAGGTACTACCACACTGTCCTAGCATACTGCTAACATACTAGCAGAACAAACATGTACTACCACACTGTCCTAGCATACTGCTAACATACTATCAGAACAAATAGGTACTACCACACTGTCCTAGCATACTGCTAACATACTAGCAGAACAAACAGGTACTACCACACTGCCGTAGCATAATGGTAACATACTAACATAACTAACAGGTACTACCACACTGTCCTAGCATACTGCTAACATACTAGCAGAACAAATAGGTACTACCACACTGTCCTAGCATACTGCTAACATACTAGCAGAATAAATAGGTACTACCACACTGCCCTAGCATACTGCTAACATACTAGCAGAACAAATAGGTACTACCACACTGTCCTAGCATACTGCTAACATACTAGCAGAACAAACAGGTACTACCACACTGTCCTAGCATACTGGTAACATAATAGCAGAACAAACAGGTAAATAACTCACTGTCCTAGCATACTACTAACATACTAGCAGAACAAACAGGTACTACCACACTGTCCTAGCATACTGGTAACATACTATCAGAACAAACAGGTAAATAACACACTGTCCTAGCATACTGCTAACATACTAGCAGAAAAAACAGGTAAATAACACACAGTCCTAGCATAGTACTAACATACTAGCAGAACAAACAGGTACTACCATACTGTCCTAGCATACTGGTAACATATTAGCAGAACAAACAGGTAAATAACACACTGTCCTAGCATACTGCTAACATACTAGCAGAACAAACAGGTACTATCACACTGTCCTACCATACTGCTAACATACTAGTAGAACAAACAGGTAAATAACACACTGTCCTAGCATACTGTTAACATACTAGCAGAACAAATAGGTACTACCACACTGTCCTAGCATACTGCTAACATACTAGCAGAACAAACATGTAATACCACACTGTCCTACCATACTGCTAACATACTAGCAGAACAAACAGGTACTACCACACTGTCCTAGCATATTGTTAACATACTAGCAGAACAAACAGGTAAATAACACACTGTCCTAGCATACTGATAACATACTAGCAGAACAAACAGGTACTATCACACTGTCCTACCATACTGCTAACATACTAGCAGAACAAACATGTAAATAACACACTGTCCTAGCATACTGCTAACATACTAGCAGAACAAATAGGTACTACCACACTGTCCTAGCATACTGCTAACATACTAGCAGAACAAACATGTAATACCATAATGTCCTACCATACTGCTAACATACTAGCAGAACAAACAGGTAATACCCCACTGTCCTTGCATACTGCTAACATTCTAGCAGAACAAACAGGAACTACCAAACTGTCCTACCATACTGCTAACATACTAGCAGAACAAACAGGTACTACCACACTGTCCTAGCATACTGCTAACATACTAGCAGAACAAACAGGTAAATAACACACAGTCCTAGCATAGTACTAACATGCTAGCAGAACAAACAGGTACTACCATACTGTCCTAGCATACTGGTAACATATTAGCAGAACAAACAGGTAAATAACACACTGTCCTAGCATACTGCTAACATACTAGCAGAACAAACAGGTACTATCACACTGTCCTACCATACTGCTAACATACTAGCAGAACAAACAGGTAAATAACATACTGTCCTAGCATACTGTTAACATACTAGCAGAACAAATAGGTACTACCACACTGTCCTAGCATACTGCTAACATACTAGCAGAACAAATAGGTATTACCACACTGTCCTAGCATACTGCTAACATACTAGCAGAACAAACATGTAATACCACACTGTCCTAGCATTCTGCTAACATACTAGCAGAACAAACAGGTAATACCCCACTGTCCTAGCATACTGATAACATACTAGCAGAACAAATATGTACTACCACACTGTCCTAGCATACTGCTAACATACTAGCAGAACAAACAGGTACTACCACACTGTCCTAGCATACTGCTAACATACTAGCAGAACAAACAGGTACTACCACACTGTCCTAGCATACTGCTAACATACTAGCAGAACAAATAGGTACTACAACACTGTCCTAGCATACTGCTAACATACTAGCAGAACAAACAGGTACTACCACACTGTCCTAGCATAATGGTAACATACTAACAGAACAAACTGGTACTACCACACTGTCCTAGCATACTGCTAACATACTAGCAGAACAAATAGGTACTACCACACTGTCCTAGCATACTGCTAACATACTAGCAGAACAAACAGGTAATACACACTGTCCTAGCATACTGCTAACATACTAGCAGAACAAACAGGTACTACCACACTGTCCTAGCATACTGTTAACATACTAGCAGAACAAACAGGTAATAACACACTGTCCTAGCATACTGCTAACATACTAGCAGAACAAACAGGTACTATCACACTGTCCTACCATACTGCTAACATACTAGCAGAACAAACAGGTAATAACACACTGTCCTAGCATACTGCTAACATACTAGCAGAACAAATAGGTACTACCACACTGTCCTAGCATACTGCTAACATACTAGCAGAACAAACAGGTACTACCACACTGTCCTAGCATACTGCTAACATACTAGCAGAACAAACAGGTAATACCACACTGTCCTAGCATACTGCTAACATACTAGCAGAACAAACAGGTACTACCACACTGTCCTACCATACTGCTAACATACTAGCAGAACAAACAGGTACTACCACACTGTCCTAGCATACTGCTAACATACTAGCAGAACAAATAGGTACTACCACACTGTCCTAGCATACTGCTAACATACTAGCAGAACAAACAGGTACTACCACACTGTCCTAGCATACTGCTAACATACTAGCAGAACAAACAGGTACTACCACACTGCCCTAGCATACTGCTAACATACTAGCAGAACAAACAGGTACTACCACACTGTCCTAGCATACTGCTAACATACTAGCAGAACAAATAGGTACTACCCCACTGTCCTAGCATACTGCTAACATACTAGCAGAACAAATATGTACTACGACACTGTCCTAGCATACTGCTAACATACTAGCAGAACAAATATGTACTACCACACTGTCCTAGCATACTGCTAACATACTATCAGAACAAATAGGTAATACCTCACTGTCCTATCATACTGCTAATATAATAGCAGAACAAACAGGTACTACCACACTGCCCTAGCATACTGCTAACATACTAGCATAACAAACAGGTAAATAACACACTGTCCTACCATACTGCTAACATACTAGCAGAACAAACAGGTATTACCACACTGTCCTACCATACTGCTAACATACTAGCAGATCAAAGTGGTACTACCCCACTGTCCTAGCATATTGCTAACATACTAGCAGAACAAACAGGTACTACCACACTGTCCTAGCATACTGCTAACATACTAGCAGAACAAATAGGTACTACCACACTGTCCTAGCATACTGTTATCTGACTAGCAGAACAAACAGGTACTACCACACTGTCCTAGCATACTGCTAACATACTAGCAGAACAAATAGGTACTACCACACTGTCCTAGCATACTGCTAACATACTAGCAAAACAAATAGGTACTACCACACTGTCCTAGCATACTGCTAACATACTAGCAGAACAAACCGGTACTACCACACTGTCCTAGCATACTGTTATCTGACTAGCAGAACAAACAGGTACTACCACACTGTCCTAGCATACTGCTAACATACTAGCAGAACAAACAGGTACTACCACACTGTCCTAGCATACTGCTAACATACTAGCAGAACAAACAGGTACTACCACACTGTCCTAGCATACTGCTAACATACTAGCAGAACAAACATGTACTACCACACTGTCCTAGCATACTGCTAACATACTAGCAGAACAAATAGGTACTACCACACTGTCCTAGCATACTGCTAACATACTAGCAGAACAAACAGGTACTACCACACTGTCCTAGCATACTGCTAACATACTAGCAGAACAAACAGGTACTACCACACTGTCCTAGCATACTGCTAACATACTAGCAGAACAAATAGGTACTACCACACTGTCCTAGCATACTGCTAACAT